>JAKCPI010031530.1:0-97542 GCA_023213315.1 Euborellia annulipes | reverse complement strand
GGGGGCCTTTAATTTGATTATTTCAGTTCCAATAGCATTTCACAGCTGAGGTTAGAAGGCCTTGATATCAAATTTTATATAAAAATTCACCAGGATGTTTGCAATTAATCAATTTTTTGTTGCTCTCACAATTGATAGGCAGGCTATATGAATATATAAAAGTTTTGTGCGGAAATAAGTTAACTATGAATAATATATATTGAAGAGTCAATATAAATAAAATTTTATTATTCAAAGGCGGAGTTAACATGCGAATCTTAATGGAGAGAAAATAGAGAGATCTCTCGCAAATATAGATTTTAATATAGATATATTTTGTTTTTTATATCCATCGTCAAATTTTGAAAATTTTAATTTGGAACTTAAACTATTTGGGTCTTTGAAGCGGATACATTGGGATTAGAATGCATTTTCTATAAGAAGGATAAACATTTAAAAGCAGCCGTCTCTCAGGAACTTAAATACTAGTTGCGCCGCTCGCCTTCCGTGGACGTCGCTTTTCGTTTCTTTTCTATCTTGGCCATTTTTACTTTCTCTTACCTCTATTTTTTTTTAACATTCACACTTTTTTCTCATTCACTCTCACATTCACACAGTCTTTTCGGCAACTTAGGCCATATAAGACTTTGACGATAACCGTTATTTAATGAATTTATCTATATTGGGGTCCAGGCATTCTGGATTCCATTTTGGTACCAAATGGCTTAAATCAAATCATCGGACTGCCTGGGGTCCGAACCCGCGACGTTTGGTATACGAGGTTAGCACGCTAACCTCTACACCAAGCCCCGAGGGCCTCTTATCTGTATATATATGTTAATATATAGAGAGAGAAAGTATTGGTTTCATATCGAAAATTTGATGTCGAGATTTTGATGGATATACACGTTTTGAGGTCTCCTGAATCAAAAAAAGTGTTTTTCGCGACATGGTCTGTCTGTCTGCGGGGGGGGTTGTGTCTGTGAACAAAATATCTCAGGAACTAAAAGAGCTACGAGGTTGAAATTTTATATTTAAGTTAGACACCTCCCCCAAGGGGTGAAAATAAGCTTTTGAACGAAATCGGCCAAAAAGTACTAGTATTTTACTGAAGTACTTTTTCACTTTTTTTTCCGATTTTCTCAAAATTCGCTTCAAGAATTTTATTTAAAATTCATAAATGAACTATTTTTTAGTTGCTCTTTAAAAAGTACCTGGATATCCAATAGTTTCGGAGTCTATGCGTTACAAACAGACAGACTGCCTTTTATATAATACTTGTAGTATAGATAGATGTATTTCTACTAACGTCATCATTTCTATTAACATGGCATTAAAGCATGAGCTGTGAATCCTGTTTTACTCTCTCTTTGTTTATTATTAAATTTCATTATCACCTAAAATCCATATTTTTCTTTTATTACTTTTTGATTATTTATTTTTTATTTTTCATTTTACAGAGGCCATGGTGGATAAGTCTGATAAGTGGAGAGGGAGAACAAGGTCCGCCGACCCCGCACCGCAGGAATAATGGCAGAAGATGGTGGATAAGTCCAACGGCATCAGAGAACCAGCCAGCTTCGTTCCCCGGCTGAGGCAGATCTTTTCATATGGGTGAGTTATTAAATATTAATTTTTAAAATGTGCTTTATAATAAGGGAATTAAAATTATGAAGACGTTTCGGTCTCCGCTCATGATCATTATCAGGAACTTATAAGAGAATAAATTCTTCATTCAAATTTTTTTTTTACATTTTGTAAGCAAATTTCTTTCCTTTTCGCTCCTTTAATTATAGAATATTATAATGTTCAGATGAGGAAAATAATTAAAAAAAAAAATACCCACCCGAGTCTTTCAATTGTTAGTCTTTTTTTTCCAAAAACACACACTTTTTTGTCATTCACACTCATATTCACACAGTCTTTTCGGCAACTCAGGCCATTTAAGACTTTTGCGATATCCTTTAATGGTTAATATACATATTGAGGGTCCAGGCATTCTTATTAAGCCATTTGGTATCCAAATGGCTTAAATAAAATCATCGGACTGCCTGGGTCCGAACCCGCGACTTTTGGTATACGAGGTTAGCACGCTAACCCCTACACCAAGCCCCGAGGGCCAAATGTTAGTCTCTTATGTCTATGGCGTGTTTGCATACTAACCCAGTTAAAAGCAACTGCTGGGATGATGTTGATTGGAGGATCGTAGTTATTTGTAAGAAAGCCCAGAGTGGCCATCTCGTTATCACCGACACTTGATTTGTTCATACAATAGAGGACCTTGTCGAAATTTAAACCGATTTGAAGAGCGCACTAACGAATTAGAAACGTTTCAAATTAATTATCAACAGGAATACGTAGTACAATAAATATAATAGAATACCTTGGCTCCACTTGTCGGCGGATAAGCGGATGACATGACGCATCGGACAAATCGGACCTTCTTTGCGTTGCTTTGAATCTGTGATAATGCACAAATTTGCATTTCATTTGCTATACATTCCTCTGGGCCGTGCTCGCAATCGAACGTCCAAACGCCAGCTGGCGAGATACTTTGCTGAAATTAGTTAACATTAGGACCCTGCCAATTTAAATTAGCGCCAATCAATTGGCATTGGAGATTTCGCTTTTATTTATTAAAATTAATTGATAAATAATAAAATTTGGTTTGCTCTTTGACGAGAAGAGAACCTCTTTTCACTAGAAAAAGAGGTGAGACTTCTACCTCTGTACTAAGGCCTATAGTGCTACAAGTATATGAGTATTACTTCCAAAACAAATAATTCTAATTCTTTATACTGGGTAAAATTTCCTTTAAGAAATTTGTTTAAATCTCGACGTTTTCGGTCGTTAATAGAAACCTTCTTCAGGGACTTCAGGGTTATATATTTTTTTAACAATCAGATGGATTTTTTTAAATTATTTAGTAATCAAGAGGCCAGAAAAATAAAAATGAAAATTAATCTTTATATGGAGTCTACAATCGATTGAAAATTTTGTTTAGGTATTTGAAATGTTATTTGTACTGTTATAACATAGGTCCTGAAGAAGGTTAAGAT
Source organism: Euborellia annulipes (assembly GCA_023213315.1). Lineage (NCBI taxonomy): Eukaryota > Metazoa > Arthropoda > Insecta > Dermaptera > Anisolabididae > Euborellia > Euborellia annulipes. Next base: position 94,504 of record JAKCPI010031530.1, on the reverse strand, counting down.
TGGCAATCGAACACTCGTCAGTTAGAAAAATTAAATGATCTATGATGATGGATATTAAACATAAATATTTCAGTAGGCCTTTTTTTATCTGAAGAAAATATCATGGCATCTCTAAAATTCTCTTTTTCGACCATTTAGGCTTTAAAGATAGCTTGATTGATAAGGAATAAAATTTGATTTGATCAAACCTGCTAATGAATCTTTTGATTTCTTTAATATAGGTGCATAGATGTTCATTTTCTAAAAAAGAAATTACATTAAACAAGTTGGAAATTTGTGAAGCCTTTGCACTGGCTCCTGGAAGTTATACCACCCATCTCGCATCTAAGATCGCCTGGCTCTATTTCACGGGGGCTTAATAAAAATTAAAATATCTTTTTGTCTATTAACTCTACCAAAATACTGGTAACTACAAAATTGTTCTATACTTCCGAACAACTTTTTTTTCTTTGAAAGAATTTAATACAGTGATTCCCAGAGTGGTCTATATCGACCCCCAGGGGCCGCGACCAAATAAGAATAAGAATGTTTAAATTTTAACGTCTGTTTTTAGAGAATAGACCTGATGGTCTGTCTGTATGTCTTTGGACAAAATATCTCAGGAACTAAAAGAGCTACGAGGTTGAAATTTTATATTTAAATAGCCTCCCCCCCCTCAAGGGGGAAATAAGCTTATAAACAAAATCGACCAAAAAGTACTAGTTATTTACTGATGCACTTTTTTAAGTTTTTTTTTCCGATTTTTTAAAATTTGCTCTAACGATTTTGATTAAAATTCATAAATCAATTATTTTTTAGATGCTCTTTAAAATGTATATTCTCATTTTGCCATTGAAATCTTCTGAAGACCACTTTACTCTTGTACTTCATAGGAAAGATAGGAGAAATGGTTGCCATGGTAACAAAATATAAATATTTTCCAATCTTATAAATTTTACATCTTGAAAGTCGAACTGTACCGTACTGTCGGAACCTAAATACATGTCGACACGAAAAATCTGGTGTGACAAGCACAAAACACAACTTTCGATTACCTCCGAAGGCAAGAGAAAGTTGCGTACTATGCGACAGTCACACCAGATTTTTAAATGCAGCAATCATCTCATACATTGTTTAGAACACTTATTTTTGACTAAAAAATCTTTATTCGATTAATACTAAACTTTACACTTGTTATAATATAGGAAAGTAAAAAAAAATTTCAATATCAAATTTGTTCCACTTACTGTGGCATTTCCGTATGGAACAAAGAACACCTGGAGCTTTTCAGAGGTGAAATCCACCCAGGCTGGATAGAGCTGTTGAGTTATAAATTGGATACTGTCCGGGCAGAGGGATTCATAAAACAAAGTCACAGTCAGAGGTTCCTATGGACAACATCAAATTTAAATAATCCATGTAGGCCTAAATAAAGCAAAGTTTATTTAATTTCACCTGGAATGTGCTGGAGAAGAGAAATAAAAGAAAAATGAATGGAGTTCGTTTGGCCATCGTATTGAATGTGCTACTAATAACAAGAAAATAAAGAAGAGGACTTCCCACGACCAGAATGGACCTGTGACCCCTTGATAAGAGCCTCCTCGGCTTTATCTCCCCGAGCACAACAAAAAGGCTATTGAGCCCAGAGGTCATGCCATGCACTCAACTAATGAATGAATGAATTATTGAGTTGGGAACCAACAGAGAGCAAAACAATTTTATAAAACATCACCATTCTACTCTCTGTTATCGATTTCGAAGAAATGTTGATAAGAGAGAACGATTAGAACGATAGACAGGAAGAGAGGACGTCAGCCAAAAGGAGAGCCTCTATCGAATAAAAATCTTCACTCAGTTTCGGGTTTAATTAAATAATATGCGCCTGTGGGATGGGAGGGATATTAAATGTATCTTCATTCCAAGGGCGGATCCAGAGGTGTTTCTCGGGGGAAGGGGGGGTAATCTCAAAAATTTTTCTTCGAAAAAAATTCTTTTTTCGCGGAACCAAAGTCTTCCGGGCACAAAAACTTTTGCCGCCCGAGGAACATTCTCTCTTTTTGCGGTACCAAAAATTTTTCCCTGTACGTAAAAATATTTTACCTTTTTTTTAGAGGCGGAAAATTTTTGCCACTCGCGGAACCAAACATTTTTTCATGTGCCTCCCGCGGAACATTCCCTCTTTCGCCAAAAAAAAAAAAAAAAAAAAAAAGGTAAAATGATATGAATTTTTAATAGGAAATACAAGTTTCGGTCTCGGTTACGGTTTCGGCCGAAACTAAGATAGAGGCCGAATATTCGGTTTCGGCTGAAAATCTTGTCTCGGTCGGACCCTAGTAAAAACATTAAAAGAAATGAGCTACCAGGATGAAATTTTATATTTAAGTTGGATACGCACCCGGACAGTTAAAATACGCTTTTGAACAGAATCGGCTAGTACTAGTATTTTACTGAAGTACTTTTACCCTTTTCAGTGTTGCTTGTTAAATCCCTATGGGATCCCCTTTGGAACTTTTTACTTTCTCTTACCTATGTATATATGTAATATATATATAGAGAGAAAGTATTGGATTCATGTCAAAAATTCGATGTCGAGATTTTGATGGATCTTCACGTTTTGAGGTCCCCTGAATCCAAAAAAGTGGTTTTCGCGACATGGTCTGTCTGTGTGTGTGTGTGTGTGTGTGTGGGGTGTGTGTTCAATTTTAAGCGAAGGAATTGAGCTACGAGGTTGAAATTTTATATTTAAGTTAAACACCCCCGGGACCGGAAAAATAAGCTTTTAATCAATATCGGCCAAAGAGTACTAGTACTTTACTGATGTACTTTTTCAGTTTTTTTCGATTTTCTCAAAATTTGCTCCAACGATTTTTTTTAAATTCAAAAATCAATTATTTTTTAGATGCTCTTTAAAATGTATATTCTCATTTTGCGATTGAAATCTTCTGAAGACCACTTTACTCTTGTATTTCATAGGGAAGGATAGGAGAAATGGTTGCCATGGTAACAAAATATAAATATTTTCCCATACTTATAAATTGTACATCTTGAAAATCGAATGAACGGTGCTGTCGGAAACTAAATACATGTCGACACAAAAAATCTGGTGTGACAGCACAGTACACAACTTTCGATTACCGAAGGTAAGAGAAAGTTGTGTGCTGTGCGCCAGTCACACCAGATTTTTATATTTTTTTTCCAATTCTTTGGAATTCTCTATTGTAATGGAATGAACCTTAGGTAGATAAAATATAATCGTGTATCCAAGGGGATGCCTTTGGATACTGGGGGGAATGAGTCCGGGAAAGTATTTACTACTATTATAATTGCGTGGCTGTATATAAAATCGTTCGTAATAGGAAGAGGTTTGCAGCCAAATAAAAAGAGCCTCTATTATTAAATAAACTCTTTAATCCGGACGTTTCGGCATAGGTTCACTCTGCCATCATCAGCCTTCCAAGCTAGAAGTCATCAAACATTCACATAACATTTCATTATTATAACATGGCAATTACATTATTATATACAGTATAAAGGTGTTACTTGTATTACTTACAGTACATAAGTCTTAAATAGACATATATTGAACATTAATAATAGAGTTGTCTGGAGTAAATAATACAATTGATTGATATTACCAATGCATTTAGTATTTACTACTAAGCAGAGTTGGGTTGGATTTTTTTTCATAATTTACATTTTTAAATTACATTACATTTGCCTCTCATGTATTGAATAATTTATTTATTTATTTATTTTTATAAAAAAACACTCACACTTTTTCTCATTCACACTCATACTCACACTCACATTCACACTGTCTTTTCGGCAACTTTGACGATAACCGTTATTATTTATAATATCTATTGGAGGTCCAGGCAAGGGCGGATACAAAGGGGGGGGGTAAAGGGGGCTCTACCCAAATACCCAGGAATAGATACAAATACCCCGGTAACAAAAAAAGGTATTTTTTGTTCCCCTGTGTTATTCATTAAATTTCCTCGAGTACACCTAGGAAAGGTACTTATATTATTCACCCGAAAAAAGCATTTGGCTCCGCCCTTGGTTACTACTTTTTCTTTTTTTTTACAAAATAAAAATTAATAGGCTTCTATTCAAATTTACTAAAAACATTCATAAAATATGTTTGACATAGAAATGAGTCAAAGATAATAAAATATTGAAATTGAAGAAAATAAAAGAAGATAATAAACAATTGATATTCTCCCCCTCTTCTTAAAAAAAAAAAAGGAAGTGGAAGTGGAAGAACAAACAAAAGAAGAAGAAAAGTTGTCGAAACTTTTTTGTTGACTTGAAAGTTGGTTTTTAAAATCATAGTTCGGAATATTGTCCACGATATTCTGAATATGTGAAAGAGTAATTTATTTTTTAAGGGGGGTGGGGGTGGCGTAAGTCGATTGAATCAAACGACCCGACAGTAAAAACTCTCTGTAGTTTGAGTTGAAGCAAAATTTTCATGGTTATCGTTTGATTGGCCCCAATAAAAAGCTTCAACTTGTATAAAACTATTCGCAAGTAAATTTATGATAAGGGAGCGAGAGAGAGAGAGAGAGAGAGCCATATTTAAAAGAGGGTGGAGCCCTCGATCGTCTTTAATTCCTCCCCCCACTCGCTTTTTTTCCTCCCCGGGTTTATAATCAAGGGAGCATCTTTATTTCATTCATTTATCATTATTTTAATTGACAATTAAAAAAAAAAAAGATCTTCGATCCTAAAAATATTTAAAGTTACCTCGTTTCTCGCCCAAAAATAAAAATTATTAGGTATCGGCAACCTTTTTTTTTACTAGGAGGGCTTATTTAAAAAATGCAGACATTTTGGAATGAAGAAAAAAAGGGGTGATATTTAAACTAAAGCAACCTAAATTATTAATAAAGCAGAAAGTACCGGTTCGAGTCCAGGCGGTCCAATCAAACAGAAATTCATCTCGCAAATTTCTCTATTTTAAATGATATTTTAAGTGGCTCATTTGAAAAGGACCAAATATATTAAATAAAGCTTTGTTTAATTATATCATTTGATCTTTTTGTTGAATTTTTTCATATTGTGTTTTTTGTTTTCAAAAGAAAAAATCTGGTGTGACTGGCGCACAGCACACAACTTTCTCTTACCTTCGGTAATCGAAAGTTGTGTACTGTGCTTGTCACACCAGATTTTTTGTGTCGACATATATTTAGTTCCCGGCAGTAGGGAATATTTGAATTCAGATGTAAAATTTATAAGTATGGGAAAAAATTTATATTTTGTAACCATGACAACCATTTCTCCTACCATGTCGCAAAAACCACTTTTTTGGATTCAGGGGACCTCAAAACGTGAAGATCCATCGAAATCTCGACATCGAATTTTTGACATGAATCCAATACTTTCTCTCTCATATATATTAACATATATAGAGGTAAGACAAAGTAAAAAATTATAATGTAAATTTTTAATATATATTATAAATTAAAATTTTAATTGAAACAACACTAGACACCAGGGCTACAGCCAGGGAAGGATATAAGGATTCCTTACCTAAACAAAAAAATCTGGTGTGACTGGTCGCCTAGCACACTTTCTCTTACCTTCGGAAATCGAATATATTAGAATTCAAGATGTAAAAATAAGAGAATGCCTGGACCCCAATATATATCGCAACGATCTCAAGAACCTGAGCCCGGAAAAGTTTTTTTTTTAAATAGTTATGATAATTTTAATTTATTATTTTTATAAATCCCATTCTCAAAATAAAACTAATACATTTAAAAGTAAAAAATCTGGTGTGACTGGCGCACAGCACACAACTTTCTCTTACCCTTCGGTAAGAGAAAGTTGTGCACTGTGCTGGTCACACCAGATTTTTTGTGTCGAGATATATTTAGTTTTCCATAGCACCTAGTTTCAAACTTGCATTTTAAATGTTGATTGCTTGAAATAAACTATGGTTATTTTTCAAAATTTTAATCTCATATTTGGACATTTTATACACAATATAGATTCGTAAATAAATACAAAATTTCATAAGAATTGGAAAAAAAATTTTAAATGCGTAAAAAGTTCCAAAGGGGACCCCCTTTTGAATCGAAATTAACATACAAATCCCTATAGGAAATTAACATTGGTCAAATGCGAAGATAAGGTAGAAAAATTTAAAACGCGTAGAAAGAGAGAAGATAGTTTTGTGAGAGAGAGAGATATGTTTTCTCCGAAAAAAATGGGCGTTTAAATAATAATTGATTTTTAATCTAATAAAAAAGAAAAAAGATTTAAATTCGGTTACCATGGCAACCATTTATTTCTCCTATCTTTCCTATGAAGCACAAGAGTAAAGTGTGCTTCAAACAATTTTGAGGGCAAAACGAGAATATACATTTGAAAGAGCATCTAAAAAATAATTGATTTTTGAATTTTAATCAAAATCGTTAGAGCGAATTTTGAGAAAATCGAAAAAAACTGAAAAAGTACATCAGTAAAGTACTAGTACTTTTTGGCCGATTTTGATTAAAAGCTTATTTTGTCGGTCCCGGGGGTGTTTAACTTAAATATAAAATTTCAGCCTCCTAGCTCAATTCCTTCATGCTTAAAATTGAACACACACACACACACAGACAGACAGACAGACAGACAGACAGACAGACAGACCATGTCGCGAAAACCACTTTTTTGGATTCAGGGGACCTCACAACGTGAAGATCCATCAAAATCTCGACATCGAATTTTTGACATGAAACCAATACTTTCTCTCTCTATATATTTCATATATAGGGTACGAGAAAGTAAAAAGAACATACCACTCGGATTGCGGGCTGAAAAGCCCTCAACTTCTTTTATATCAACTCGGTCTCTGGTCGTGGACCGTCATCAACAAATCTCTCATTTCCTGGCTGTTGGGCTGCCCGAATATTATATTCGCTATTGCCTGGGAGAGAGACTGGCGAAACTAAATTTTCTTGACTCGGCCGAGAAACGACCCACACTTGCACATATTTGCCGGGAAACGTCAGCCTTCACTCGCCGTGCGTTTCGGACGAAGGTCGGCCAACGGTGACCGAAACGTCATCACATTCATCTTTTTCGGCATCTAAGGCCATTTAGACTCCATCGCTATTTATTTCAATTGATTGGTAGTCAATTAATATGAAATAAAATTTTCTCGCTTGGGTCGGGAGCGAACCCGGGACCCCGGCACGAGAGACTAATGTCTAATGTCTCCTCTCTGGAGCCACGGGCCACCGGCTAATTAAAATTTAAATCTGCTGGAAAAAATAACAAATATTTTCAAATTGCGGAGTTCTCTTGGATCCGGGCCTGGGTCAAGACAAGGGGTGGGCAAATACTTTTAAGCGCGGGCCAAAATGAAATTTTCAAAATGTCTCCCGGGCCGCAGGACTATACCGCGTACGCTTTCCACACCCGAATGTTTTGGGTGGAGTTTTTCCCTGCCCAAGAAGTTTTTTTAGGCAAAAACACTCTAAGTATCATTTTAAAGCATTTGGACAAAGAAATTTGACAGTTAATAATAGATAATAGTAATAATAAATTGTCTTACTTGGGTGTACATGCGAACAATTTGTGCCCAGTAAAATATGTCACGTAATTTTTAAAGAAATATGATCCATTATATTAAATTAATGGTCATTAAATAAATCAGTTAATGAAAGATTATAATCGAACACATAGGCGCCGGAACTGGGGGGGGGGGGCAAGGGTACATTGCCCCCCCCCTGGCATCCTACAGGGGGGGGCAGAGGGGGGCAAAATTTCTTCTTTTATTTCATTTATTATTAAAAATGATATATTTTTACTTTTGAAAAATAAAATCTTCTAAATTAAAAGAGTAAGAAATTCATTTTTTTTCCAAATTTTTTCCAAAAATTTTTGAAAAATCACTACCAAATTTTTTAAAATTTTAATTTTATTAAAATTGTGATTTTATTTAAAATTTTTAAAGTTTTATAGTAGATTTGTTTTTGTTTTATACTATTTGAACATATTAAATTATTTTAATTTTCTAAAAAAAATTTTTGCCCCCCTGATTCAAATTCGTTCCGGCGCCCCTGATCGAACAGACCTAGTATGTTGCGTACATAAAAGTAGTGATATGGTTACGGCTCTTCGAAATTATAATACTCTAATATTTATATATTTGATTATTTATACTGTTGATTTCAACAAAATCGCATAAAAGGGATTTTTCAACGGGCCGGATAAAGTAAGCAAAAGGGCCGGATCCGGCCCGCGGGCCGGCTTTTGCCCACCCCTGGTCAAGACTGTAGTGGAGGACCAAACCTCTGACCAGCATAGCTTGTAAATAAATGTATTCTTTATAAAACCGCCCTCTCTTTTTTGGCTAGGACCTTGGACGCTACAACACTTAAATAATTAATATTAAATACTCCATCTCGTTAGATGGTGAGAGAAGAGAGGATTGGCAAAAAAGATTTCTGAATTAAACCTTTAGGTAATTTAATAGAAATATTTTTTTTGTAAAAATTGTTCATCACAATTAGAGGATTTTTTTTCTTGTTTCTTGCCACTGGGACTGGAAGGAAGATAATGAGGTGCCTCGCCTCTCTCCTGTATCGCTCCTATTCAATATTTGTAATTGAATTTCATGCAAAATGTGCAAGGTTTGCTTGATTTACAAACCATAGGGAATGAGAGAGAGTTTGATTACGTCATCATTTACCATATTAAACCCGTCGAGTTATATAAAAAAAAAAAATCAATTTCTTTAAATTGTTTAAGATGGGATTTTTTTGTGTTTCATTCCCGTAGTTTATCTAAATGATTTTTTTTTTTTCCCGTTTTGCCAAAAACCATCGGGCTAAAAATAAATTAAATTTAAAATCTTGCCTTTTGCGTTCTTTTGAGTCTGAAAAATTTGCGTGTGTCAAAGAATACAGTTCACACTGGAATAGAAATAGAAATTAAATTTTATCCATGCATCTATTAAAGGAGAGTGTGAGTTAAACAACCTGGGGCAATCGGAGCAAGAGATCCGCCGGAGAACAGCGATAGCCCCAACATCGATGGTAAAGCTCTCAAAGATATAGAGAGATAACAACATTTCGAAAGCCACAAAGTTAAGGTTGCTCAACTCCCTAATCTTTCCCATCGCCACATACGCTTCTCAAACGTGGACAATGAAAAAGGCCGACCAACTGCGAATAGACGCATTCGAAATGTGGTGCTATAGAAGAATGCTCCAGCATCCCCTGGACCGTCCATAGGACAAATGCATCTATACTAAGCGAACTCAACATCCAAAAAGATTGTCAACAAGGATAAAATCAAGAATGCTGGCATATTTCGGCCACCTGGCCAGAAGAACTGACGGCCTGGAGAGGCTCGTCGGCGTCCTCGAGGCAGATCTCCGATGAGATGGGTCGACCAGGTCGAGCGGGCTGTCGGCCAGGGGCTGCAACATTCGATCCATATGGCCCAAGACCGAGCGGCATGGAAGACGACAACCGAATTTACCGTCCCCTGATATCTCCCGTCCGGGGTACATGCCCCCATTGCCCCCCCCCTCCCCTAGATCCGGCCCTCCTTTTCAGAGAGCAGCTTTTTGGACGATCCGTGCTTATAAAATATTTTAATAATTTCTAACAGCTTATAAAACTGAAACACTATAATTATTTTGATATCTTTTTATTTATATACAGCTGTATATATATTTTTTTTCGAGATTAATGGGAGAGAGAGTTTACGATCTTCCACTGATAGCGTAATCAACAAAGGTTTGCTTTTTTTCATCTTCCGAAACGGTCCCTCAAGGATCTTCCACAATCTTGTTGAATGTCATCTAGATTTAATGTAGAGATAAATCTGTGGCTGTTGCAGAATTGAATGCAAGGGTGCTAGTCACCCTTCATATCAAGATTTAAATTTAAGATGGAATGCATCGCCCTGACATGCTTGATCTTTAATTGTTTCAAAAGAAATTTTGTTTTTAAACTACTAGCCTTCTTAAAAAAAAAAAAACACATCTTGATTTCTTTGTATTCGACAGCAATGGCTCTCAATGATACCTCTGATGAGAAAATATGAAAATTCAACAAGGCAAAAATTAACAAAAAAAAAAAAATACTCCACACACACAACTTTCTCTTACCTTCGGTAATCGATATAAGGTAAGAAAAAAAAATGAATATTTTGAAGAAACCATAATGAATAAAATTTAAATCTCTTAAATATTTTGGAAAATTAATTATACCAAATTTCTTCAATATATGGGAACACAAAAGACAAGTTGGCTAGGAAATTAGAGAGGCAGTCAGTAGCTCTGAGGCCAGCATTCTGGGTATACGACTAGTCCTGTGGGAGGAGCTACCCAACCAGTTGGAAAAAAAAGAATAGAACATGCATACCACTGACCCTTTAAGTACAAGTGGTGTGGTACAATTTTGCGTGGCCTGAAGATAAGTGCGACTAGCTCTCGAAAGGTCGGCAACAAAATATAAAGGTTTTTTTATTATACCTAGCTGGTGTATCTGGGGCTCGCGCCCAAGCTTCTATTTTAATATCATTCGCTATCCATTTCAAGAAATTATTGTACAAATATATCTAATCTAATCTAAACGAGCAATGTATGTTTATATGTAAGCACATCAGTTCTCGAAAACGGCTCTAACAAAATTTTTCAAATTTTAAATATACTATTTTCAGTACCAAAATGAAATTGCGCTAGGCCTCATCTTTGGAAAAATTCGGGTACTAGTACTCTCTCTACTGATGTACTTATTTCCACTTTTCTCGAAATTCCCTTAAACGATCAAATTTTAAATCTTCTTTGAGAAATCTCGAGTCAAGGGAGGATACAAGGGAGGGAGGGTAAAGGGGTAATCACCCCCTCCCCCCCGAGATTTGAAAAAAATACTTTTTTCAGAAAAAAAATTCATTTTGAATGTAAAATTTTAAAAATTAATACCAAAAAAATTTGATTTGTATTTATATTCTTGCAAACAAGTTCAGAATGGGCCTTTAAATTACAGAAAATTGTGTGCTGTGCGGCCAATCACACCAGATTACCCCCCCCCCCCCCTCCCCGAGAAACACCGGATCCGCTCTTGTCTCGAGTACTAGTACTCTACTGATGTAGTTTTTTAGATTTTTTCAATTTTCTCAAAATTTCCTTTGGCACTTTATTTCAGATTTTAAATATTAACATATACTATTACCGGTAAATAAAAGGAATTACTCTCGTTTTTGTAATATTTCGAGTACTAGTACTTTACTGAAGTACTTTTTTAGATTTTTCCAATTTTCTCAATAATTCGCTCTGATTTATTTTAAGTATTTCAAAATTAAGCTAGGTTTTGTCTTTGGGATACTCCGATTTTTTTCTGAGGTCTAATACTTTTTTAGTTTTTTCTTATTTTATAAAAAAAAAAAATAAACACACTGAGCTCCAGCTCGGTCATCCCGGCACTAGATTTATTAACAGTACCGTGATTTTTTTTGTTCCGTTCAATTCAAAGTATAAAAAAAAAGTTCCCCGACCCCTGCCCTGGAAGGCCCTTTTGTGTAAAATCGAATAACTTTTATCACGCACACGTTGTTTGATGATAACGTCATTTATTTTTTCTTTTTCTCCTTTAGTTTTATCTAAATAATAATAATAATAATAATGAGAAAATTTATTCTCAATTGCTTGTACGCATTTTGTATTCTTGTCTCTCTTCTCTCTTTCTTCTTCTATTTATCCAAGTTGGAGAGTTTATTTCTTACGGCAAATGCTCAACATTTCAAACATCTTTATTATTAAGTTTGACTTGATTTTAATTTTGTGGGGGTGGGTGGGGGTGGGGGGTGGAAGAAGCCAGTTGCTTTGCTTTGCCGGCATATTCGAGGCGGGCGCCGGGCCAGCAATTTGCTTGCTGCTTCTTCTTCTTCTTCTTCTTCTCATTTGCATAATATCGCAGATAAAATGTTAAACTGACTCGGGTATAATTGTCTCTTATCTCGCTAAGACTGTTTCAAGATACACCCTCCTTTGTATGCCTGCTGCCTGCCTGGCAACTTAAATCACTCTCCAAAGTATGGTCCTGGAATTCCTAAGAGATCAGAAATAATCATACAAGGATATTCAATATTAAGAGCATGTCTGCTATTATGCGCAAATTAAAGAAGAAAAAGAGAGAGAGAGAGAGAGAGAGAGAGAGAGAAAAAAAAGAGGGCATAATTTAACTATTAATTACTCACTCTCTCTCCCACTTTGTGCTTGTTGCTCCACAATCTTATTATTATTTGTCTATAACTTCTCAAAATAATTATACTGAAACGGATAATAATTTTTCGTAAGCTGGAAGTATAAACGTCGGCATTAAGGGCAAATTGGCGAAGCGTTAAATTAAAATTTATTCTTTTTTACTTTCTCTTACCTCTATATATGCTAATATATAGAGAAAGTATTGGATTCATGTCAAAAATTCGATGTCGAGATTTTGATGGATCTTCACGTTTTGAGGTCCCCTGAATCCAAAAAATCTGGTGTGACTGGCGCACAGCACACAACTTTCTCTTACCTTCGGTAATCGAAAGTTGTGCACTGTGCTTGTCACACCAGATTTTTCGTGTCGACATGTATTTAGTTTCCGACAGTACGGTTCATTCGATTTTCAAGATGTAAAGTTTATATGTGAAAGTATTTATATTTTGTTAGCATGGCAACCATTTCTCCTATCTTTTCTAAGGAGTACAAGAGTAAAGTGGTCTTCAGAAGATTTCAATGACAAAATGAGAATATACATTTTATAGCGAATCTAAAAGATAATTGATTTTTGAATTTAAAAAAAAATCGGAGCGAATTTTGAGAAAATGGAAAACAACTGAAAAAGTACATCAGTAAAGGACTAGTACTCTTTGGTCGATTTTGTTCAAAAGCTTCGTGTCACGTCCCAGGGGTGCCTAACTTAAATATAAAATTTCAACCTCCTAGCTCTTTTCGTTCTTGAGATATTTTGTTCACAGACAGACACACAGACAGACAACAACAGACAGACAGACCATGTCGCGAAAACCACTTTTTTAGATTCAGGGGACCTCAAAACGTGTATATCCTTCAAAATCTCGACATCGAATTTTTGACATGAATCCAATTCTTTCTCATAAGCTTATATATATTAACAAATATATAGAGGTAAGAGAAAGTAAAAAGTGGTTTTCGTGACATGGTCTGTCTGTCTGTGTGTGTGTCTGTCTGTATGTCTGTGTTCAATTTAAAGCATGAAGGGATTGAGCTAGAAGGTTGAAATTTTATTAAGCTTTTAACCAATAACTACTAGTACTGAGGCATGGGACCAGCTTTCCTCAGGGGGGCCTGGAAAGCCCCATATTTTCTCAATTTTTCTTGGGGACAGGGAGCTTTCTGGGGGGGGGGTCCACGTGTCTTCTGGGGGCCACCCCTAGTTACGCCCATGGTCCCATGCCCCCTCCCGTCTAATTCCCTAGCTACGCCCATGCCGATAAGTTAAGAACGCCTCCTGCACCTCTGCAATTTTTGATTAGGAACCGACCGAATATTCGGTTTCGGTTACGGTTTCGGCCAAAAATCATGGTTTCGGCCGTAGTTTCGGTTTCGGCCATAGTTTCGGTTTCGGCCAAAAAGTAGCCGAAATTTTCGGCCGGCCGAAACCTGAGTCTGAAAAGATGGGATGAGACTCGCATGCCAAAAAAAAAAGGTCAAATGATTTGCACTTGAGGGAGAAAAAAATTTAGTCTCCTAAAAAAAAGGTAAAATGATTTTCATGGGAGAGGAAAAAAAATTTCAAAAAAAAAAAAAAAAAAAAAAAAAGTAAAATGATATAAATTTTTTATAGGAAATACAAGTTTCGGTTTCGGCCGAAACTAAGGTTGAGGCCGAATATTCGGTTTCGGTTTCGGCTGAAAATCTTGTTTCGGTCGGACCCTATTTTTGATTTTTGGAATGTGTTTTTGTTAAGCATTCTTCTTGTGATAGTTTTATAATTATCCGTTTTGAAATGGAAATATCATTAAACAAGGTGCGTAGATATAATTTTTTTTTTAGTGGGGGATGGGGTGGAGGGGACACATTTTAAAATCACCCCTCTACCTCAAAAAAAAAAATAATAATAATAATAATTTACTTATCTAGTCCTCAAAATTTATAAGTAAAGGTTAAAATTAATTGTTTTTATATTCAAACCAGAAAATTTTATCAAAATATTTTGATTAAAATATTTTGAATAAATTCAAATTTTATTTATGCAACTAAAGCAGAGTGTCCCGTCTCCTTTGCTTCGAATGCAGCTTCTCTTTTTCTCATCTCTGACCCTCTCTGATCTGTCCAATCTGTCAGCCTGCCATGCAAACCGCCAATTTACTTGTCTATTTAATTCGACTTATTTATTTATATTTCATTTAAAATATTTACATCTCTAAAGGTCAGTAATCCATTCAAATAACTATTTCATTTATTCTGAATCATTAATTAATAGGATATAAATATTCGCAAGTCGTGATTCAACAGGTTACCTCTTGGCTCTTTGTCTGTCAATTTTTATTCCCTCTCTTTTTAATATTTTCAATTTCTTTTAATCTATTTAAAGTCATTTTATATCTTATTTAAATATTCAAATTAATGGTACATCTTAAATAATTCCATTTATTAAATTCATTCACTTTTTTCATCACTTGTGCACTTTTCAACTTTGAATCAAATATTTAAATTAATTCTAATTATTTTATCAAAATCTTAATATTAATAATATTTTTCTTCCCTCTTGTCATTATTTTATTTGAGAAACGTTTATATATTTATGATATTTGAAATGTTTAAACATCAGATGCATGCAAGTCAAGTGACTTTCCTCCTTTAGTTAATAATTCCTCTTTTAATTTATGATTTTTTTCTTTTTAATTTTAGCTTTTATTTTCAACGAAGAACCTCTCATCAGTGATATGACATTTGGAGCTTTGAAAGTAACAACTCATCGATTCCCTCTTCAGATATTATATATATAATATGCCAGTCAAGTTCAAGAGCAATGCATAAATTGAAATGATCAGGTAAGACTCTTCGTTAATGCTTATTGCTTTCTTTTAATTTTAATATAAACAATTAGAAAAGGATTTTTAGATACACCGTGTAGTAAAATAAATAAAACTCCAAGTTATTCCTTACCTCTCCTGCTGTCATTTTCTTTTCTCACTCAACTTTTTAAACTATTTAAATTTATTTTCAATCTTAGTTAAATATTCAAATTATTAGTATTTCTTGATTAATTCCAATTATCTAAATGATTGTCTATTCCTCTTTTCAAATTATTTTGTTAATTTCTTTTGTTCTCCTTGGCTTTATTTTTTTTTGAGAAAAAGTTTATTAAATTTTTTATAATATTTGAAAACTTCAAAAATCACATTGAGGCAAATTCTATCAAACTTCCTAAAACTTTACTTTCATTCTCTGCATTTTTCTTTGACTAATTTATTAAATAACTCTTTCCTTTTTTTTTACTTTAGATGAAATTTACACCGAAATCATCTCATCTACTTATCTGAACTTATCAAGAGAACGAACAACTCAACCATGAAAATACCAGTGTATATATATATACGTATTTGACAAGTGTTGAAACAGAATTTTATTTTCTCAAGAACAAGGAATTGAAAAGCAAAGTAACTACCAAAAATTTCATTTAATCTCTCTATTCTTTATTTTGAGTTTTTATTCTCGTTTTTTTTTTAGCTCTGTCCCAAAAATAGCAAGTAAATAAATAAATAACTTTTGGATTCTTCATTAGCCGTCAGTCGACTTCTATGAAAATCAATCCTGCATCTCATCTGCTTTATCTTCACTTCTAAACGTAAGTTTTTTTTTTTTTTTATTTAAATTCTTTCAAAACAATTTATAAGGGATATAAAAATATTCTAATCTATCTGTCAAATGCAACACGTTTTATTTTCTCTTACCTCTATTATGTTATATATAGAGAGAGAAAGTATTGGATTCATGTCAAAAATTCGAAGTCGAGATTTTTATGAGAGAAAATTTCTCAAAAATATTTAACTTATGCTGTACCTTTTTTTAACTCATTCTCTCTAGGAGAACTTAATTCAATTTTATTTTAATTCAATCAAAAATTATCTAATCATATCTTCCATTTTAAGTTAGAATAAATGAAAATTCAATTTGTCTTAAATAAGGATAAAAAATCACAGTTCCCAAGTCGGGTGAAATCGTGGCGCGGTTTGTCTTCGATCTCCTCTTATGCAAATATTTTTCCTATTTTATGAAATAAGCTATTTCGTCAATTCGGCGTAACATTATATATATACCATTTGACAAGTTCAGTGTTTTCTTTTCTCGAGAGTAAGGAATTGAAAAGACAAGGTGAATATCAAAAATATCATTTTATCTCTCTATTTTTTATTTTAATTTATTTATTTTTTTATATTGAAAATTGAAATTGCCTGCAGCTTCTTTTCGTTGCACAGATGTTCGGTGTAAAGAATAAAACAATTTATATATAAATTACTTTCATTTTAATTTTTTATCCTATGTTTTGGTGTTTATATATGTATATATATAATTATGTTAAAAAAGATTATGCCAAGTTAATAAAATGACACAAAAACTAGTAATTGGACAGCCAGGGGAGTATACATTTATGACTATTTTCCATTATTAATACCTAAAATGAAACAGTTATCGTGACTATATGGGACAAATAAAACACGATATTCTTTATTACTTGAGAATACAGTAACAATGATATAATTAGTTTAACAATTTTTTTCTGTTTATTTTGCTTCAGGTTCTTCTGTACCAGTCACCTGCAAACAATTTGAGCGGAGACAGCTAAAAAAATTAACATGCACCTGAGACAGGATCAATAAGAAATTCAGTTTCAACACATTTAAGTAAGTAGGGTCTTCGGACCTTATGCACCCATTCCAAAAAAAAAAAAAAAAAAAAAGTAGGTCCATAACAACAAAATAGAAAAATAAATAAATACTATTTATGTAATTTATAGGAAATAAACCAGAAAGAGTCAAAAATAATTAAATACTACATTCGATGCTACTGTATTTTTTTTTTCTCTCCTTCAGCCTGCTTTTGTATTGTATTTGTAAGAATTTATAATAATGCTTTTATAACTGTACCATATTGTTAATATTAAGATTGCATGTGCAACTTTTTTGTATGTAAAAAAAAAATCCCAATTGTAAAGGGAGAAAAAGAATAAAAAAATACATTTTTCTTTTTTTTTTTTAGGATCTTGCAAGAAGCTGATGGCTTAAGGTTGGAGGAAATCAACGAGAATGGAAAAGGCAAAAAACGACACTGGTTACATAAAGGTATCAATTTAATTCTAAGGACCGTTGGCCAAAAAATAAATACTTTTGCATATAATCCATTTATTTGTAAATATTCCGACCCCAGTGATATGGAATCATCTTCAGTATGTTTTGCAAATCGTTTCTTTCTCCCATCCAATATGACAAAATAGCTGAGCTTTCTTTTCCATCAATGCAATTATTTTTTTTTTTTAATTGCATTCATGGAATGCTCAGCTATTTTGTCATATTGGATGGGAGAAAGAAACATACTGAAGATGATTCCATATCACTGGGGTCGGAATATTTACAAATAAACGGATAATACGCAGAAGTATTTATTTTTTGGCCGACTGTCTTTATAACTAAATTGATCATCCTAACGGCCATCTACAAAAAACATTAAGGTATTATTAGTAGACTATTTGATTGATCTCATGGTTAGTTTCAAAGGAAAGGGAGAATATTAATTGAATTTAATAAAATATTTATTTAAATTAATATTCTTCTAATAAGAAAAAACTAACCTTGGCCTACTATAATAATATTCTATATTAAAATGGAGTAAACCCGCTCGCTGCGCGTGCGCAATGAGGCAGCCGCCGGTTCTCTGCTGCGCCAAGGGCGCTAAAGAGAATATATTTATTAAATATCTGTATATTCTGGTCCTATGATTCTGGTTAAAGATGTCTTGGATGGACCAAGACAATGAGAGATGGATGTTCTTGGTCGGGCTTAAACCCCCACCACGACAAGGTGACATCCTGGGGGGGGGGGGGGACTTATAATAATTATAAAAATGAAATAAATTCATTTTATGAATAAACTTTTTTTATTCCATATATACTTACAAATTTGTTTGTATTATTTTTCTGAAATAAAAATTTTTATTATAAAGGATTATATTTTTTTTCTGTATTATTTCTACCTCTTAAAAAAAATGTTTAATTAAATAAAAAAGTTTTCTTAATTTTAAATAAAAGCCTGCTTGTATATTATAATTCATTATGCATTTAATTTGAATAAAAATAATTAATAAAAATACTTTTTTTTTATATTTCACCCTACAGATTGAGATGGAGATTCTGATGATTGTCTTCTAAATGAGAGCCCCTTCTCCAAGCACAAAACGTGTCATGTTCTGCTGCACATCATTCATTACCTTCTTGCCTGAAACAAACTGTATTTTTTTATACAAAAGGATGTGGTATAATTGAGAATAGGTGCAGGCTAGGCTCTTGGCAATGTGAAAATAACTTTTTAAGAGTGTTTTAATGCCTGGACCCACAATAGATTTATTAATAATTAACGGTTAACCATAAATAATTAAATGAATATCTATTAATATTAATAAATAAATTCAGATATTTGGTCGAGCCATTTATTTGTCACAATTATCACAAGTATGTTTTCAAATTTTAATTTAATTTAATCAGGTTTATTCGAAAAAGTTGGCCGATTGTTGCAGTAGTGACGGATGTTTTCAATGTTGACCCAATCAGAAGTGGCGCAGCAATTAAGTTGTTGAATTTTATATAATATAATAGTCAGATTTCCACTAGAAAAGTAGGCCTAATGATCCAGGGTTGTTGAATGTTTCAGTGGCGTAGTAATTGGCAGGAAGATGATGTTGTTTTTATTCACACTTGAATGAGGAAAAGTAAGCTTAATGATTCACTGATGTTATGGTGTTATCTCGGGTTGATGAATGTTTACAGAGGCGCACTAATTGGCAGTTATGAAGATGATGTCGTATTTATTCACATTTGAATGAGGAAAAAGTAAGCTTAATGATTCACTGATGGTTACTTGAGGTTTTCAGTGGCGAAGAATTTGGTAGGAACAATTATTATCGAATTTTTCATATTTTTACCAGGAAAAAGCAGACCTATTGATGGATAGTTGTTGAATGTTATCTGACTATTTTATCGGATTAATGGCGCAGTAATTGGCTAAAAAAATAAAAATATGTTAATACATTTATTATAAGATGGATTTTCGGAATGAAATGATGATATTACTAAAATTTTTACTCACCTTCATGACTCCTTGACCCTTCCCCTTCCCTCTTCCATTTTCTCTCTCGTTTCCCTTCACATTTTCCTTTTAGGGCTTTTTGCATTTTATTTCTATAGTTACGTAGTCAATTAGGTTGGAATTCTTAATTGTTACAAAGCTAAGTAACTATAGAAATAAAATACAAAAAGCCCTAAAAGGAAGGGTAAATGTGAAGGAAAACGATAAAAATTTTAATAATTAAAAAACCTAAATGATTAATTTAATTTAATTCGGAGGTCACCTCTGGGAATGCAGGCTATTATCTGATATTTACATTTGCGTAGGCTGATCATTTCTATATTATGCTGGTTCAAGAGCATTCTTTTAAGTTTTTTGTTTCTCAGGGGCGTACCGAGACTATTGTGGGCTTGGGGCGTCTCTAGAAGAGAGGGCCTATATACATTTTGTACCAGAGGTGTATATTGAATTTTTTCGGGGGGGGGGGGGGAGGGGGGGGGTGAAATCATTTTTAAAAATCCCTCTCCTCCATACACAACAATATTTTTAAAATATATTATATCTCTGAACCTCGAGGGCCCCGGAGCCTCTCAAAGACAAATTTTAAATAAATTTTTTTTTAATCTAAATTTTTCTGTTTTTGTCTGATGTTTTTAAATTTTACATATGAATTCTAATACCTCCCTGATTCTAATGTACCTTGCTACTCAGAACTAAATATATGCACAACTCTCAATTATCGAAGCCAACAGAAATTTGTGTGCTGTTCAACAACATCACACCAGATTTAATAAAATGCCTTCATACTACGCGCGCGCCATCTCCCCCACTCCTTTTTGAATTCCCCCCACTTTTGAAGGCGAAAGGGACGCCATCTTCAGTCGGCTTTCAACGCGCCATCTGTTCACTGCATACTCGCGTTTTTTATTAAAAGTTTTTTTTTTATTTTGTGATTATTAGTGCTCATCAGTGTTTTAATTAGTGCCCTTGGATAATGGATTATTAATTTTAATGGTCGTCAACTTTCTTCGTCTTCGTCTCACACTGCGGGGTCGACTCAGGATTATTATTTAATGGTATTTATAATATTTAGTCTCTCTCACTCTCTCTATTCTCTTGTAAAATTGTGTATCCTAAAATTTTCTACCATATACATTTGTATTTGATAAAAATCCTATTTCTTATTTTTTTATCATATAAATGTCTTATATCATTTTAATTCGTTTTAGTAGTCATTTAATTCGTTATTAAAATATATTTCTAACAATCTCCATTTTTCTTGGAACCAAGGCATTCTTGGAACTTGAATGTCACGTGCATAAGAGAATCAAATCATACAACAAACAAGCTTGTTATTTAGTTCGAACTCTCGCCGCTTGATGGTGCCTCAATCGAGGTGATATCAAAGTGTCTTTCCTACTTTTAATACTCTACAACTTATAATTAATATTTTCTTAAAATGAATTTGCTTTATATATTGAAAGGTATATTTTAATTTTGTTTGTTTTTTTGCTAGGCGGTTATAATTGGATAAAATTAATAGGTGATGATTAGAAATCTAATTTTCCTATTATTTTTCTACGCCAATTTCATATCAATCCATCTCAGTGAGGATATTGTCATGGTTAACTTTTTTAAATATCCCCCTCCTCCACCAAAAATATTTTTAAAATACCGTATACCGTATATAAATGAACCCCGAAGGCCCCGAGGCCTTTCAAAGACAAATTCTCAATAATTTTTTTTTATCTAAATTTTTCCGTTTTTGCCGAGCCCTGAGGGCTCCGAGGCCTCTCAAAGACAAATATTTGGGGCCTATGCCGGTTCGGGGCCTGGGGCGCCTTCCCCACCCCTCCCCCCGCGCCACCCCTCGGTACGCCTCTGTTGTTTCTTCTAAGACTTTGGCGGTCGACAGAAGTTCCTGAATCAAAATAAAAGTAATTAATTATATAGTATATTCATATAATATCAAAACATCTTATTAAACAAAATTGCATGACCGAGTTCCGGATTGGAAAGCGAGCAGAGACTTTGCAGGCAGGAGATTAAATAAAAACAATCTTTTATTTAATTGAGGTGTATAGCTGATAATATGATTTATTTAAGGATCAGGAAATCTCCAATGAGCAACGCAGCTAATCGTTTTTCAATTTTTATTTAAGTGTAAAGTGCCATCGTTTCGGTCTCATATAGGACCATCATCAGGGCCAAGCCATTGTCAATTTATTATTCCTCTTGGTCATATTGGCCAAAGAAATTATTAACAACGCAACAAATTCAATGACCAAATTATTAGAAACAGTGTTTTATCATGGACTGAGAGTGAGTGAATTCACTGCGGTGGACCCCGCCTTTTCTTAATTATGAAAAGAAAATTATTCTCTTTTCTTTTTAAAAAAACATTCACACTTTTTTCTCATTCACACACACACTCACACACCTGTCTTTTCGGCAACTCAGGCCATAAAAGACATTTACGATATCCGTTATTGATAAATATACATATATGGGGTCCAGGCATTCTAATTCAAACCATTTGATATCCAATTGTCTTAAATAAAATCATCGGTCTGCCTGGGGCCCGAACTCGCAACTTTTGGTATACGCGGTTAGCACGCTAACCTCTACACCAAGCCCCGAGGGCAAAAGAAAATTATTATTATTATTATTACTACGTATTCCAATCCAGTGCTTGGTTGAGGATTTGTTTACATTCAAAGAATACACAACTGCAAAGAATACTTAAATATTTCTCTATACATTTCCCATGGGAGAAATCGTAACTTTAGGAATTAATAAATCAAAAAGTTATAGGAATTTCCGGACCCGAGTATTTTTCCGGGACTCTCCATAACGTCCTTTATAAGAATGCAAAATTTCGTTTCAAAATTCCAACGGGAAGTTGGTCAAACAGAGCGTGACAGACGGACAGACGGACACTCCGCTATTATTATATATGGATTTCCTTTTTCTTTCGTTTACCCTAGGCGTTTAATGCCCCCTTCCCGTTGACGAACAAAGCTATTAAAAAAAGTAAAAATTAAAGAATATTTTTATTTCTTAGGAGCAAGTACAGTATTAAAGCAAATAGGTTGAGGCTTTTTTTAAAGAGGTGCATTTTCATGCTAGTAGTTTATGACTGTTGTGTAGAGAAAGTAGTTATCAGAATCTGGGATTCTAATCTCTCCAGCTGGAAGTCACGTGCTCGCGTAATGCGCTCTAACGTTAAGAAGAAGAAGAGGACGAGAGGAAGCAAAGCTGCCGCCACGTAAAGTCGCAAAGTCGTCAAATCCAACCCCCTCCCCCCCCTCCCCCTCCCCCTCCACCGCCTTCTAGTTTTCATGCTGCTGGTTATATTAACCTCATAAAAGCGAGTCTAAAATTTAATCAAGAGAATAATAGAAGAAAAAAGATGGAGAGATTATTGATTAAGGAAGAAAAAAAAAAGAGATTTAATTACAAGTGAAGAAAATATTACCGCAACGATTTATATAAAAATTGTAAAAATTATAATACAATTTTGAACATTAAAATTACAATTGATTATTAGAGACTTTGCAGCCAAGGAATTAAATAAAAAACTTTTATTTAATTATTAACCGTCGACGATTCGGTCACAAATCACGACCTTCCTCAGGACGATTAATTGTTAGAAGAGGTCGTGATTTGCGATGGTTAATAATTAAATAAAAAATTTTTATTTAATTCCTTGGCTGCAAAGTCTCCTATACCCAATTCAAAGTCTACAGCCACTTTTCATCACTAATTAAAATTACAAAAATTATCAATAAAAACAAACGCAATTCTCCAGAGATCAAATATAAATTTTATATTTTATCCTGTGCAATATTTAAATAAAAAACGATCAAAGAAGTTCCTTTCTTCTTTTTCTTACCTATATATATTCAGCCTAATTCATAAAAGAGTATTTTTTTTTTTTTTTTTTTTTTATAAAAAAACATTCACACTTTTTTCTCATTCGCACTCACACTCACACACACATTCACACAGTCTTTTCGGCAACTGAAGCCATTTAAGACTTTAGACGATAACCGTTGTGATTAATGTATATATATTGAGGGTTCAGGCATTTCTATTTAAGCCATCTGGTATCCAAATGGCTTAAATAAAATCATCGGACTGCCTGGGTCCGAACCCGCGACGTTTGGCATATGAGGTAGGCACGCTACCTACTATGCCACACCCGGGGCATAAAAGAGTATTTGAAAAGCTTTTTAACTAATC
This sequence comes from Euborellia annulipes, assembly GCA_023213315.1. NCBI lineage: Eukaryota > Metazoa > Arthropoda > Insecta > Dermaptera > Anisolabididae > Euborellia > Euborellia annulipes. Next base: position 70,960 of record JAKCPI010031530.1, on the reverse strand, counting down.
AATTGTTAAACGATAATATGTATTTAAGCAAACTTTCTATTCATAAACACATTTAAACTGTAGATTAACTAATAGGTCATTTTGATAACTTACCTACCCCAACATGAAATTCGGAGTTGAAGGACAAACTTCAATGCATTTACATAGGGATTTATATGATAATGTTTGTTTTTGAGTTATTTAGGCTCTCCAAATACTCAAAGATGCCAAAATTTTGTAATATTATCAATTGTGCTCGTAAAGGATATCAAGAGAAGTACAGATTCTTTACAGAATTAAATTTTAAACATAAAATAAGTTGAATCAACTGTCAGTGTCAGAGGTTATGCTCAATAAACAACAAGAAATTTGACTGAAACGAAGTTCAAATACACTTAAACACTTTATCTCAGGTAAATAACAAATAAAAATATCTATTTAGTTTCATAGAATGATTCAAAACATTATTTAGGATAATCAACAAAGGTGAAACATCTCACAAGTGACAAGTGGGTCTCTCCTAGCTTGAGTAGTGCTTGAATATGTGTTATAATTAAAATAAACTGATATAATCTAAGTAATAAACATATTTAAATAAAAAAGACAGCGATATGAAGAACAAAGGAAGGGTTTAAAGGTATGTTTACTTTTCTTATTCCAAATATGATTCAACCACCCATTCTACATTTACCTATATATATTTCCATTCATACATTGCAATTATTCATTATTTTCGAAATAATTTATATTTCTACTGTAAAATTTTAATTACTTAATTACTTGTTTTTTTTTTTTTTTTTTTTTTTTTAGTTACTCAGATAGATTCTCATATATACCTGAAGAAAGGCAAAATAAACTCCTGGGATTAAAAAAACAAATAAAATAAATTAATATTTATATTAATCTTTCTATATTAAATTAATATAGGCCTATAAAAATAATAATTATATGTTTTAACACATTATTTCATAGATCTTTATAAGGTAAATGTACATATAATAAATAAATACAAACATTATATCAGGTATTTCCTGTTGTAATTTTATAAAAACCCATCCTTCCTTGTCTTTATTTATTTTTTAATAGCTATTAGCAGACAGATTTTCCAAAAGATATTAAATAAGGACAAAAATAGATAAATTAGAAATTTTTACCATAACCTAACAAAATTGTTCTACCGTTAAATCACATGAAATTAAACTTGTTTATGGATAAATAAGCACCTATATAAATCTAATGATCCTATTTTATATTAATATTTGATCAAATAGCTGAAAAAATTAAAATTTATAAGCTAATTAGCCTGATTTAAAAGCGCTTCAATGTAAATCCTATGGGCGGAATAGCAAAGTTTGTCCTTCAACTCCGAATTTCATGTTGGGGTAGGTAAGTTATCAAAATGACCTATATGAAATTTAAGAATATTAAGTTTGGCAACATGGCAAAAACCTACGTCATTTTGCAAAATTCGTTGTATTAAGCTGACATCTGGCGGAGATTGAGAAATATATTTATATGTCAAACTAATTTGTTTTGACCGTTTTTAATAAGATCCTTATAGAATTAATACAAATAATTGGACAAATCAACATTATTGTCATTTAAATGAATATGGAAAAATAAGAAAAATTTAATATTATGAAAAATAAGAAAAAGAAGCCAAAATTTGACTGAGTAAGAAAAGATAAATATTTTTGCCAAAGCCACTGCTTTTGGTTTATTTTAATAAAAAAAAAATTTATTTCAGCAATTACTTATGTCTTTAAATTAAAACAAAATAAAAAACAGATTTGAACGCGAGTAAAGAAAAACAGACAAAATGAAAATAAATATAAATGTCAGAGGTTAGTTTTTTCAAAATATTACTTTTTCAATAAATCATTTAATTCCATTTGGACTAGATACTAATAAGCACACCCCTTTTTTCAGTTTCAATGCATTCTCCAGAGGAACTGAAAGGAATTTAAATCAATTAAAAGCCATAAAAATAAGCTAAATAAAAATACATTTGTATAATAATTACTTAAGTTTGATTTAATGAAAATTAAATATGTTTAAATATCAAATATCAATCAATTAATTAAATATGTTTGAATTTCTATCAAATATTGAAACTCAAATGTATTGTAACTAATAATAGTAACAGATTTTAAGATCTTAAAGGATTTTTTCTTTTTTTAAATAATCTTCTCCCAGGCATAATCCTTTTATCTATTTGATAGGCCATATTCAGGGCCGCAGACAGGGGGGGGGGGGCAGGGGGGCTATATCCCCGGGGCCCGGGCCCTTTGCGCTCCAACCTTAAAATTCTAATAAAAAATAATTTTGATAGTTAAAATTTCAATTAAAAAAAATCATTTTCTTGAATTTTTTTTTCCTGAAGGGGCCCGGGCCCTTTGAGCTCAAAAACTCTCTTTATTTCCTGAAGGGGCCCGGGGCCTTTAAGCTCAAATCTCAAAATTTCAATAAAGAAAATCATTTTTTGCACATTTTTTCCTGTGGGGGCCCGGGCACCGGGCCCTTTAAGCTCTAAGCAAGTAATATTTTTCACGTCTCAGGATAGCTAAAAACGCAGATTTCAGTGTCTAATTTTCAAAAAATTTTCCATACCCTCAGACCAACCCGGAAGTCGTCTGTCCGGGTTTGGCCTCAATAAATTATGGTAACCCTATGTTTAGGAAATTTTGAAAAATTTTTAAATAACTTTTTTATTTAAATAAATATTGTAAGCTAAGCTTATGTATAACTGTTTTAAAAATTGTGTAAAAAATTTTTGGCATGAAGGCCACAATAGCCTTTTACATACCTAAAAAATCTTAATGGGTGAGGGGGGGGGCGTATTATTAAGTAGCCCCGGGGCCCGTCAAGTCTGTCTGCGGCCCTGGCCATATTTATAATATTGCATATTGTATTTATCGTTTCAATACTTTGCATTATTCTGAAAATATTAATTCATCAAGATTAATAATTTGTTCATGAAAAAACATATAATACATTTGAATTTTTACTTACGTTTATTTTTATTAAAAACCTATGATATTATAGGCTATTTCAAATGTCAAGTTGTTGTGATCGAAAATTTTGAGGTTACAAAATGTTTATTAGTGAGCTTAAACAAGGGGTCTCGCCTGTCTAGTTAAAATAGGAATTTAAACAAGTGTTTAGGCCTAAAATATGTTTATGAATTAAGATTTTGCTAAAATGCTTTTCAAATTCTCTTTAAACATTGTTTAAGGTTTTATGAATTAGGCGGGTAATATATAGTGGCAATCATGTGAAATGTTGAGATTCTGGTGGGTATACACGTTGTGGAGTCCCGTGAGTCCAAAAAAGTGGTTTTTGCGACATGGTCTGTGTGTGTGTGTGTGTGTGTTCAATTTCAAGCATGAAGGAATTGAGCTGAAATTTTATATATAAGTTAAACACCTCCCGGGAGCGTGAAAATAAGCTTTTGAACAAAATCGACCAAAAAGTACTAGTACTTTACTGATGTCCTTTTTCGGTTTTTTCGATTTTCTCAAAATTCGCTCCACGATTTTGATTAAAATTCAAAAATCAATTATTTTTTAGATGCTCTTTAAAATGTATATTTTCATTTTGCCATTGAAATCTTCTGAAGACCACTTTACTCTTATACTTCATAGGAGAAATGGTTGCCATGGTAATAAAATATAAATATTTTCCAATACTTATAAATTTGACATCTTGAATTCTAATATATCGGTGGAAACTAAATATATGTCAACACGAAAAATCTGGTGTGTCAAGCAAGGCCGTAGCTAGGGGGGGGGGATCAAGGGGAATTGATCCCCCCCGAAATAAAAAAAGATATTTATTTTAGTGCGCCCGTCTTACTTTGTTGTTATACACAACATAATAGTTAATCAACCACTACAAACAAAATTCTGGTAATGGTTTTCTAATAAATATATATGATAAGTAACACCATTTTATTTATTTTATTAAAACGATTTTATGATTTTCTACTGTTCCACCAAATCAAACCCCCCCCCCCCGAAATTATTTTCTGGCTACGGCCCTGGTGTCAAGCACAGAACACAACTTTCGATTACCGAATGTAAGACAAAGATGTGTGCTGTGCGACAGTCACACCAGATTTTTTTTAGATGTTCTTTAAAAAGTATACTAGTAAAATTGTTTGAACTACACTTTACTGATGTAATTCAGTTATTTTCAAATTCACTTTCCGCCTCTTCCTTCCATAGAGCCAATATTAAATCCCCATATGGGGATTTGCATGCTAATTTCAATTCAAAAGGTCCGTGGGCATTTGGGTTGCCTACAAAAATGAAAGGATTTATTTCTTCTCGCCTCCTTTTTGAATTAACCCTTTTGGATCAGTTTACTTTTCAAAAAGAACCAGTATCCATTTAAAATATTCCGCAAATGAAAGAATGGAATTATTTCGGAGGGTGGAGACAAACATTGCGTCAACCCCTGAGAGAGAAAACTAATTGATTCTTTTGGTGGTTAAGCCGTTAATTCGCTCTTTTCCTGTCACGTCTGCTAGAGATTCGCTCTTCCCAATTGAGCGGAGACAAAATCTTTTGTGTAGAGGTCCGAATTTTCTCTGGGATTAAATCGGCCAACCAGATTCTCTCATCTCCTTCAAGAGTAAGTGACTTCCCTCGAATAATAAACACCCCCCATCCCTTCAATCACAAATTACGCCTTTCACTTGAATTCCCTCGCAAGAAGAAGAAGAAGAAGAACTTACTGATTTTCAATATTTCTCTTCCATTAGAATCGTATAAAGTTATCCTTTAATATTTTATCAATGCGTCTCTTGTTTTTTGATAAGAGCTCTCCGCTCGTTCAATGACGCATGCTTAATTCTCCTCTCCCGGGATATTTTCTTTTCTTTTTTTTTTCCCCCTCTTGTCTTCAAATTAAATCTCACCACTTATTACTTCTTTTTTTCCCAATACTTCCCTACTTATATATTATTATAATATGATGTCCAATATTTTCAATTAGACATTCAATATACTCTCTGAATAAATGGGATAAGGGAAAATCCTAAAGGGCAAAGCGATTTATCGAAAAAATGATCATTTTTACGCCCTCATAGCACATTAGAAATAATCCGACAGTCACTGTCGGACAGCACACAACCTTCGGTAATCGAAAGTGGTATACTGTGCTTGTCACACCAGATTTTTTGAGTCACATATATTTAGTTTCCGACAATACGTCACATTCGAATTTCAAGATGTAAAATTTATTAGTATGTGAAAATATTTATATTTTGTTACCATGGCAAACATTTCTTCTATCTACCTATGAAGTATAAGAGTAAAGAGGTCTTCAGAAGATTTCAATGGCAAAATGAGAATATACATTTTAAAGAGCATCTAAAAAATAAGTGATTTTTGAATTTAAAAAAAAAAATCATTGGAATGAATTTTGAGAAAATTGAAGAAACTGAAAAATTACATCAATAAAGTACTAGTAGTAGACTCTTTTGCTGATTTTGTCTAACGTTCCCTTCGTATCCCACCCCTGGGGTGCCTAACTTAAATTAAAAATTTCAACCTCCTAGCTCAATTCCTTCATGCTTTAAATTGAACACAGACAGACAGACCATGTCACGAAAACCACTTTTTTGTAAATTGAAAGAGTGTGGATGCAGTCCAATAATTATATTAAGAATAACGCTAACTCGTAGTTTATTTCTTGGACAGGTACGGATGGTATCAAAAAATTATTAAATTTTTTAATAATTTATTTGTTCTTGACAGATGCATGAAGCCCGGTCCACACGCTACGTTTTGCACAACCTTTTAAGTCTGCGCGGTCTTAAGACGGAGTGAAAACGTTGTAATTTTGAGTGTCCAGACGGTGCAGTCATATTTGTATTTTTTGCTCAGTCTTGTGCGATATCGTCATGGGGGAGGTTCTCCTGTGGTCAATTTTTGCATGCTCTCTCGTTAGAAAAAAAAGATTAGAACATCTTAGAAGAACCGGCGTTCGAAGTGGTCGCGTAAGTGACTTTTAAAAAAGCGGGACTTTTCCCACATTACATTGTTGCCTCCCTGTTACTATACTCCTTCGATTTAACACGCCAAATACATGGAAAACTTTCATTAAGTGCAATAAAATCAGTTAAAAACTCTCTAGAACATTGCCGAAGGTCAGCCATCGTGGAGTGATTAGGGAAAACTGAGGAACAAAACGATTCGGAACATGAAGCAAGCGTCCACATGCACCGACTTGTCCGCACAGGTCATGGATTTCAAAGCTAATTTGCTCAGTTATCGCTGCAACTGTACCGTCTTCCCGCCGGGCTCAAAACTGCGCAAATTTCCTGTCCACACGCAACGTTTTAACTGCAACGTGTTGAACTGCGCAGACAAAAGGTTGTGAAAAACGTTGCTTCTGGACCGGGCTTTACTGTTTCGGCCCAACTCAACTTTTTGATTCATGGGACCTCAAAACGTGTATATCCATCAGAATCTCGAAATCGAATTTTTGACATGGATCCAATACTTTCTCTCTCTATATCGAGAAAGTAAAATTAAATAGTTTTGTTCTAATTTATTCTCTTGTTCCTGTTTCTTTACATCATGTATTTCTTTTATTAGAAGACTATTAGGTTGACCGACATTTCGGTCTTGGTCAAGTCCTCAGCTTAAAGGCTTTTTCGCAACACTTGCTCATTCAAATGAATAAATTAAAAAAAAATATATAAAAAATATTTAATAATAAACCACCTTTGTTATTTTAATTATTTATTAAAAAATAAATACTGTACAACTTTTCGACTCCTTATTCTGCATTCGTTTTCAAGTAGGTACTGTGCACTTGCTCCGACTCAAGTGAACTGGTGATATAAAATATTTTTTATAATTTTTAACATCGTTTAATACATCGTTTACTACCAAATCATAGGATGTTTCGGGCTTTTTCTGGTTGCTGTTTCCTAACCTTTTTATTATTATTAGTCCATTATTATTATTTTTTTTAAGATTTCGGATATTTCCCGCTCCTGGTTTAGGTTTAACAACACATCTTCATCTTTTTTTTTTTAAAATGTAAAAATTGGCTGAAGATGGGTGACGAATAGACACCGAAACTTCAACAGAGGCTTTTTTTCTTCTCTTTGAACCTCTACTCTACTTTAAGGCATCCACATTTTCTTTTTTTCTAATTCTAATAAAATGAAGTTAATCTTCATTGCCGATTAATGAAATATTTAAGGATTAAAATCTCTCTTTTTTCAAAAAAATGAATAATTCAAAGATAAATAGCCACGTTTTTATTTAAATTTTGTTCGTCCTCGTCGTTGTTTAATGATGGGCACAAACTGGCTTCGTCCAATCTCAAAAAAAATACACCACCATCGAGAGAGAGAAGAGAAGAAGAGGCTTTGCTGGTTTATTCTCCCGGAGGCGGTTTTACCCGCCCAGGTAAAATTCAATTGTGGTTTAATATCCCGCTTTTAAATTATTTATTCATGAACGCGATAACATATTTTGCATTTCCAATCATCGGGTGCCTTGTTCCCCATTTAGTGCAAAACCTGCCTGCTCTGCTGCGACACTGATTACCCTTTAAGTGCTTTGAATATAAAGCATTCCACCCTCCTCCCCGAAACAGCAACCAACCAGCCAACCACTCATTCTCTGACGCCCCCCCCCCGCGCCCTGTTGCTTGTTGATTCCAACACGCCGGTCTCTTCTTTCGGGCTCAACTTAATTTGATATTTACACAAAACTCGAAATAAACACCTCTCTTGAATAAATTGAATTTTTTTTTTTTTTTTTGTTTTTTTAATCGATGTTGTTTTTTCCTATGAATAGAAAACAAACATTTTAATGCATTCTTTATGAATATGACGTCATATATTCCTTTTCCTTTATAAGAGTAAAATGCGTGTACAGTGAGGGACAATATTAAGTCCCACCCATGCGTTTTCTACTTGTGATTATTTCATTGTTGTTTAAAAAAATATTATATATTTTTTAATGAAAACTTCAAATGTAGAAAATTTCCAATAAAGATTTTCATTTTCTTTTATAAAAACAATGAAATAATCTCAAGTAGAAAACGCATGGGTGGGACTTAATATTGTCCCTCACTGTACCTGAGAGTTAAGGCGCGGGGGGGGGGGGGGATAAAAAAATACCTCTATTCGATGTTGGTTATAAAATAAGATGCGGAAATTTATACTTGCGTTAAAATAAATTAATTATGCTCATTGAAATAATTTTATAATCTATTTATCTAAATCATTTTTACTTTCTCTTACCTATATTTGAATAGAGAGAAAGTATTGGATTAATGTCAAAAATTCGATGTCGATTTATGGATATACACGTTTTATTTTGGATTAATACGTCCGCTATAGGTCGACGTTTCGGAGCCAAAACGACTTTCTTCAGGAACATGCGGTGTCAAAAAAACAAATAGCCCTCAGTCAATTTTGTCATAAAAGCTGTGATTAATGTCGCTAGAAAACATGTGGTAAAGGCAATGGTACCAAAAGAAAAATGATTCGTTCATTATCATATTATTATTCGTGATTCGTTCATTGTTCTTCGTTTGGCACTATTGCCTTTACCACATGTTTCCTAGCGACATTATCCCAACTATTATGACAAAATTGAGGACTATTTGTCACTTCATTTTTCATGTTGTATTTTTTACAACGCTTTTATTAACTTGCTTTCCTGTTTTTCCGACAAATTTGCAAATCGAAATTACGACCACTTCTACTTAACCTAGAGCTTTGAAATTTTATACACGTATGTAACTCCCGTGACAATGCAATATTTGATGTGTCTCATCTTTGTAGGTCAATAAATTTCCAAATGGCGGCCGATCAAAAAAAGTGGGGGTAAAATTTTATAATCAAAATTTCTCCTATTTATAATTAAGTTAGTTTTGAGCATTGTCAGAGGTGTTAAATAGACTTTACACTACAAAATGTGCTATTCAAAATTATTAAAAATTCAAAAAATTCAAAATGGCGGCCAATTAATCACATTTACATTGTTCGGTCCGACAAAGTTGGCGATCGAAATTACGACCACCTGACTCCTGAATTCACAACCGAAATAGTGAACAATATTTATTTAGTAATTGACAGGGGCGCCGGAACGAATTTGAATCAGGGGGGGGGGCAAAAAATTTTTTTTTAGAAAATTAAAATAATTTAATATGTTCAAATAGTATAAAACAAAAACAAATCTACTATAAAGCTTTAAAAATTTTAAATAAAATCACAATTTTAATAAAATTAAAATTTTAAAAAATTTGCTAGTGATTTTATCAAAAATTTTTGGAAAAAATTAAAAAAAAAAATGAATTTCTTACTTTTCTTTTTTTTTTTTTTATAAACATTCACACTTTTTTCTCATTCACACTCACATTCACACACACTTACACAGTCTTTTCGGCAACTTAGGCCCAGTAGCGTAACGTTTTTTAGCTGGGCCCCCCCCGCAAACCTTTATTTCGGGCCCCATTATTAGACCATACAAAAAATATTTTTAAAATACCGTATATCCCTGAAACCTGAGGGCCCGGGCCCACTCAAAGAGAAATTTTCATTATTTTTTCCCGTTTTTATCGGATCTCTGAGGGCCCCGGGCCCTCTGAAAGAGAAATTTTCATTAAATTTTTTCCGTTTTTATCGGAGCCCTGAGGGCCCCTGGTCCTCTCAAAGAGAAATTTTCATTGTTTTTTTTTTATCTAAATTTTTCCGTTTTTATCGGAGCCTTGAGGAGATACAGTTTTTTAGTCCGGCCCGGCCCGTGGGCCCCCCAAGGTCCGGGGCCCCCCCGCATCGCGTAACGTACGTTACGCCACTGCTTAGGCCATTTAAGACTTTGACGATAACCGTTGTAATATATATTATCTATTGTGGGTTCAGGCATTTCTATTTAAGCCATTTTGTATCCAAATGGCTTAAATAAAATCATCGGACTGCCTGGGTCCGAACCCGCGACGTTTGGTATACGAGGTTAGCACGCTAACCTCTACGCCACACCCGGGGGCCAGGAAACTGAATTTCTTACTCTTAATTTTTTTTTAATTTAGAAGATTTAATTTTTCAAAAGTAAAAATATATCATTTTTAAAAATAATTGAAATAAAAAAGAAATTTTGCCCCCCTCTGCCCCCCTCTGTAAGATGCCAGGGGGGGGGGCAATGTACCCTGCCCCCCCCCAGTTCCGGCGCCTATGGTAATTGAAGATATGAATCATTTTAAATTATTTTAAAAATTATATTTTATCAATTTAAAAATTGAAAAATTAAATCTCACAATTATTTTTTTATAATTCCTCATATATATTAAATTTCAACTTTACTTCTTTTATTAAAATAATATTTTTATATCCTTAATAATTTGTAAAGTTTTAACGAGAACATTAATACTTTGATTTTGATATTATTTCTTTATTATATTTTTAACTTTTAAAAAATATTCCATCATCAATACTGATAGTGCCATTATTCGAACCAGTGGTTTTCTCACTAATCAAATAAGTGAATATTGTTATCTGCTCACTATTTCGATTAGTGAATATCCACTATTTAGTAGTGGTATTACTTTTAACTATTTTAAATATTGAATATTAACTACTGAATAGTGAGTTTTTCACTATTTTGATTTTAGAGAGTAGTCATGATTTGTAAGACGTTTCACGTCAAAAAGTTCATTGACTAGTGATGAAAAGTGGCTGTAGACTATGAATTGAGTATAGGAGACTTTGCAGCCAAGGAATTAAATAAAAAACTTTTTATTTAATTGTTAACCGTCGACATTTCGGTCGCAAATCACCATCTTTCTCAGGACGATTAATTGTTAGATTACAAGATTAACAATCGTCCTGAGGAAGATCGTGATTTGCGACCGAAACGTCGACGGTTAACAACTAAAACACTAAAAGTTTTTTATTTAATTCCTTGGCCGCAAAATCTCCTATACCCGATATTCGAAGTTCATTGAGTAATTTGACTTAAAAATGACGAAAAAAGGTTGAGATAGAAGAGGAAAGACTGGGATAGAGAAATACCAGACTTAGTTCGTGAAATTCGTGGTCATCATCCACGTATTAGAAGTGAGGTGAGCCCTGGGCCAGAGAATGTAATAATTAGAGACGGGGTTTTAAGCAAAATGCTTATTGCTGAATTATAATTTCTACACGAATTACGAAAAACTAAGTGCATTAAGATTTTATTTTATTTTTTATGCTTTTTTTCCCTTTCGTGCTTATTTGAACTTATTTTACAAATATTTATATAATTTTTAAAAATAATTCAAAAAATCGCGCCTTCCCTACTCTGGCTCGGGCCCCCCTGGAACCCCTACTGATGAGACTGGCCACACACTTTCGGTAATTTAAAGTTGCATTCTGTACCTGTTTACCAGAATATATATACAAATAAAATTTTTAAGTACTAATTTTTAAATTTTTATATTAAAATTAAATACCTCCTTAACCTCCCCCCTTTGCATTCGTCATTGGTATGAGTAGAAGTTGCTTATGAGATGCTTTTTTTTTAATTTTATGCTTATTGATCAATTTTTATGCTTTTTTGTCCGGTCTTTAGTAATAATCTTTTAGAGCAGTGGTTTCCAAACTTTATGCTACCACGCCTCCCTTAAAAATAATTAATCTTATGACGCCCCCCCCCCCCCCCCCCGAGTTTTAAAAGATAATACAAAAACAAACATTTTTTTTTTTCTCATTCACTCTCACACATTCACACAGTCTTTTCGGCAACTCAGGCCATTTAAGACTTTAGACGATAACCGTTGTAAGTAATATATATATTTGGGGTTCAGGCATTTCTATTTAAGCCATCTGGTATCCAAATGGCTTAAATAAAATCATCGGACTGCCTGGGGTCCGAACCCGCGACGTTTGGTATAGGAGGGAGGCGCTCTACCTACTACGCCAAACTCGGGGGCCATTAAAAATTTAAATTTATATAAAAATATTTTTTTTATTTATTCTTATTTATATTAAAACTAGCAATCATTTGGAAAATTGATCCTGGGGGCCAATATTCGCGCCTCCCCTCAGACTAGTCCGCGCCACCCTAGGGAGTTTGGAAAACGCTGTTTTAAAGAGTTCAACATTACAATTAATTACATTTAAAAAATGCTTATACTGTTATTATTATTTTTAATATTAAAATAAAAAAAAAATAATATTTTTTATTCCAAGTTATTATCATTTATCACTGTTTTGTTGAATCAACAAAACAAAATCCACAAACGCATATCTTTTTTTATTTTTTTATTTCTCTCTGTCTAAATAAATTAAAAATGAAAAGAAAAATAAATTAACCCTTTTCCCGTGTGTAGGGTTTAGAAAAAATATTTTTAAAAAATAGGTTAACTTATCAACTCACACGAGATTAATAACTGGAAACAAATAGAAAAAAAAAAGAGAGACATTCTGCTATCAGCATCCGTAGCAAATTATCATGTCGCGGGCGGTTGTTGTATGTATATTTTATTCTATAATATGTGAAATGGCTTGGATATTTATAGTATTTATCGAGATAGGAAGGGTCGTCGCCATTGTAACGCCCGCTGTTATCTGATTCGCTTTTAATTTCGCTGAATTGTGAAAATTAGTGGCCAATGTGCAATGCTACCAATGGTTACCCCCTTCCTAATAATAACCACCACCCCCCTCGTCACCGCCACCTGCCCGTCATCACATGTGCTCCACTAGGACTGTTTTTTTTTTTGTCTGTCTGTCTGTCGATCTATCGTGTTTTTTTTTTGTCGATGTGTTCGCTTTTAAAATTAATGTTTGTGTGTGATAGGGGGGGGGGGTGGTTTGGTTGGTTGATTGGCCTCTCTCCACCTCATTCTCATCCCTTCCCCCAATGATGGATCATTGGCCCTAAACGATTTGATAACAACGTTTGTTTTATCAGCAAGAAAGATCGGCCGCTGAAAAATTAATGATTCGAATATGAATTAAAATGTTCCACACATACACATGGATAACCAAAAACTGACAAGAATATGACATATTTACGATAAAACATGCTCTCGGAAATATTTTTTTTCATTTACTAAAATCATTTTTTTTTTTTTTTTCACTTTTTAAACAATAGACAGGTTTAGATTATTTATCTTCAATCAAACAGTAGAAAAAAAAAATATAATAAATCAATTGATTTTTAGATATAAATCAGATATGTTGATAACAGAAGAAAAAAGTGTCAGCACTAGCGATGGCCTACATTCACACCTGCCCCTGTCTAATCAGCGGAAAATAAAAACAAAGCGAATGAGAACTTGGAATTATACTGTACTTTCCGCACTATTATAAAATAGAAGAGAAAAGAAAATGCCATCAAGCAAAATTCAACTTCCAAAAAACCCAATGTTGTCTAATTTCTAGACAAAAAAAAAAAAGGATTTGCCCTCCCCTTATTTACAGCAATAATAGTCTCGAGTTCAAAGATTCATTTTCTGTTCTGGGAGTGACAGTTACATCTGATCTCTCCTGGAGCAACCACATCTCTTCTGTGGTTAAATCTACCGCAAGGAAATTGGGTTTCCTATTCAAAACGAAGCGTTACTTTTCCTCCCAACAACTCCTAATCCTCTATAAAGCCCAAATTCGGCCGTGTCTTGAATATTGTTCCCACCTTTGGCGAGGGGCGTCGAAAGACGCTCTCTCCTCCTTGGAAGCCATACAGAGGCGTGCAATTAGACTGATAGGTGATTCTACCCTTACTGCATCCCTACAGTCACTAGATCATAGAAGAAGAGTGTCTGCACTCTCGGCCGAATTAAAATCAATTATCCCACCCAATGCAACATATTCACGGAACACAAGAGAGGCATCTTCCCAGCATCCCTATGCTGTTCAGATCACGACTAACAGAACAAAACAATTTCATTCTTCCTTTGTCCCCATGACCTCCCGTGATTGGAACAAGCTCCCTGCGTCTATCTTCCCCAAAACCTACAATCTTCAGACTTTCAAGTCTAACCTCAACAGGCATCTTCTCAGTTCCCGCAGTTGAGTTTCCCCTTTATGCTTCTCCTTTTGTTTTTATTTTCTTCCTGGCTGCATGTGACTATTGGTCATTATAGGTCTTCGGACCTTATGCACCCATTCAAAAAAATAAAATAAAATAAAAACTTGCCTCTGAATTTGGACCAAAGTTCTTCTTCTTCTTTCTTTGCCTTTATTATTCCCGCGGTGCGGGGTATGCGGTAAAGGGGCTGGCGGAATGGGTTTTTTGCGACCGGAAGAAATATTCAATAGAACAGGCCGGCCTGTCGCACGGTCTGACGCCTGTTGAAAATATAAAAGGAAGGGACAGAAATGTAAAGAATAGAAGGACTGCCAGCCCCAGCTCGGGTAGCTCGTGGTCGCCATTCACGTACCCACAAGATGTGGGCCTCTGCTTTGGACCAAAGTTCACAGCAATCTAATAAATAAAACTCAAACTAAAATAAAATTGTGTTCAGATTATTAAGCTGATGCCCGGAAAAAACGCCCTCTTGAAAAAAAAAAAACATCCAAGGAAAGTTTTTTTTTTTTTTTGTCTTAGAAATCATGTGTCTATAGTGGTCAGGTTAGGGAGGCATGCAAGAAAAAGTTGCGGGTTGAATATCTCCTCTGTCTTAAGAGGTATAATTATGGGGAATATACGGTTAGAAAGAATGAGTTTTCAGCTAAAGATTTCACCATTTATTTTTTTCCTATCATTTCATTTTACCGCGCTGCGGTAAATTCTAATTTGAAAGTTTAAACCCCTGTAGATTCCTGATCACTCAAACAGAATTTGTACTCACTTCCTCAATATGTTCATTCAAAAAGGAGAAAAAATAAAATTTCGTAAAAGGTTTGAAACATAAACCTAACATTGTTTTTATATAGTTATTTAAAAAAAGTTTTTTTTTTTTATAACCCTCATTTAGTTTCGTTGTTTGCTCTTCGGCTTTTATCCAGAGAATTCAAACTAACAATTGGAAAACCTCCCTCAGATCCATTTTCTTGGTTCAAACGCTCTGAATATTATAATGTGTGTCCCAATGATCTCCAAATTAGCCAAATTATTTTAACATAATGTGATTTTTATATAGAAAAATGTAAAAAAAAATCCATGAAGATAAGAAAGAATCAGAGATGAAATTATGAAGAATGGATTGCGATTTGCTTGCTGCGCCTCGAGAGTAGGCAACCAGAGAGATTGAGACGCGATGCCCGGCAGCTGAAGAAAGGCGGCACCAGAAAAAAGCGAAAGCATCGGAGCGGAGATCGCTAGAAACCTGCCTCTATGCGCTCAAAATAGTCGGAATTAAATTTTAATTTTGCCAAAATATCTGTGAAAGATTTAATTAATTAAATACACAAATCAGACTAGCTTTTGAAGGGTTAATTAATTATAAAGTTAACATTTGATACGTATTTCGATAATTACATCAGAAGTGATTATATTCTGACTAAAGAAAGCACAAGTAGTTGGAGTATAATCACTTCTAATGATGCCAAGTAAGTAATTGTCGAAATATTTATGTTAACAAAGGTTAAATAATTAACAAAACCTTGGAAACAAATAACAAGAAGGTCGAAAGTGTAAATCTCTTAATTTATTAAAATAAGATTCTTTTAAAATTTTTTTTTTAGATTTATCTTGGTTTTCATCATTTAACATACTATAAATAAAATAAAAAAATTAGCCAACTTCACACGGTGTTCCCAGGCGGTCACCCATCCAAGTACTGACCGTGCCCAATGTTGCTTAACTTCGGTGATCAGACGAGAACCGGTGCACCCAACATGGTTTGAAAGTTGGCTGAAATTTTTATTTTCAGCTTACGGTTCAAAACAGAAAATTTATGTAAAATTTATTTAAATTTAAACAACTTTAAAAATTGTCCACGGTGGAAAATATCTTTGACTCAACATTAGCTTTCGCTAGTCTATAATAACTATAAGATTTCTTTGCACAGTGATGTTAATAGAATGAGCCTGTATATAGGCAACTGAAATTATTTGATCTAATAATACCGTCAGGGGCATTCAAAGCAAAAAGCCAGCAAATAATGAGAAGAAAGAAGATCAAATTTTTTCAGATCAATTTTATTTTATTGTCCATTTTTAAGGTGTGAAATGAATTTTTTCTAAACATTTTCACATAATTGCAAAGTGAAAGGGCTCAACTGCACAAACACCAGTGAAATACTGGTTGATGACTATTCTCATTGCGTTAGCGACTTCAATGTTAGAAAGTTCTAAACATAATCATAATCGAGAGGGAAGTCGGGTGATAATAAATAAATCTCTCTGTCTCTTTTTGGGTGTCATTTCGGCTCCCAAATGATTACGAAGATGCTCTCTCTCCCTTCTCGATTGAAAGGGGCCCATTAAAACAATCGTCTTGTCTCCTTTTATTGCCCCTCTTTTATCACTTACATTTAGTACTCTCTCTCTCTCTCTAGCCCTGCAGGCATATACGATAGTCTAGCTGCCATTTCAACGTCATTTCAATTTCATAGAGGGCGGGGGGGGGGGGGGGACTGATAATCGAAAATGCTTTATTAAAAATGCATTATTATTTATTCATCTGTTTTAAATTGCATTATATTTTTAATCGTATATGCAGAATTATTTTGTGGTCTCATTGGCTCAAAATTATATGTTAAATGCCTGATAAAAAAAATGTTAAAATCAAAACTAGAAGGGAAGACGATTTGATTGGAATAGAAATAATTATTGATATATTAGTGCAAGGGCTAATCGAAAGTTGTGTCATGTGCAACAATCCAGTCGGAGGTATTTAGACGTGCCGCAAACGGCTAAAAGTTTAGAAAAATCAAAGTTTTTAATATCTTTTTTGATTTGCTCACCCCTAATACAATTTTAGATATCACTGAATGCAAAAAACATATATTTACTATATTCTATAGTTCTTTGGCTTTCTAAAAATCATTCATTCATAAAAACCTGTTAATTATTAACGAAATTTTGAACAAAAACGTCAGCAAAGAAAAAACACAAGTACCCTATCCTCGAGAAGCTAATGCATCGAGTTACGGGCACTAACTTTATTAAATATTATTAAAAAAAATATTTCTAGAATCTCATATCTTTCTTTATTCGTGTAAAAGAAAAAGGAGTTAATTTTTTTCGATCACTGAGTGTACTTAGGTTTTTCTATTGCTGACGTTTTTCTTCATAATTTCGTTAATAATTAACAGATTTTTACGAATGAATGATTTTTAGAAAGCCAAAGAACTATAGAATATCGTAAATATATGTTTTTTGCATTCAGGGATATCTAAAATTGTATTAGGGGCGACCAAAGCAAAAATAATCTTGAAAATTTCGCTTTTTCTAAACTTTAAGCCGTTTGCGGCTCGTCTAAATGACCTCCGATTGGGCTGAAACTTAAAATTTATATGTATTCTAACTATCTGAATATTTTAAAGGGATGTCGCTTTAAAAATAATTTAAATATTCCAAATAAGAGCCGTTTTAGAGCCCATTTTCTATTAAAATCTATTTTTCTCTATCCCTCTAAAACTGTGCCTAATGGGGCAAAACTGAAATGATATTTGAATTCAGCATGAAAAATACTTTTAGAATTTCATAACTTTATTCTTGTGAAAGAAAAAAGTTCATTTTTGTTGACTAGTGTTATTAGTGGAGTAAAAATTGGCTCTGAAGACGGCAGTTGATTGTGCCGAAACAAGTGGAAACTTGCGCAAACTTGTCAGCCAAAAAATGATGCTCTGAAATATAAAATTAATTTTTAAGAAATTCGTTTTAATTATATCCTCTATTACCATCTGTGAATTGATCAAGAAAGAAACTTCTGACTTTTTCAATTAATTTAATTATATACTGGTCTACTCTAAAAACTTTCAATTTATTTAACTTGATTGTCAGCAAAATCAATTGAAATAAATTTTTGTCACAAAGGACGGGACGCGACTGCTTTATGATAAATAAATGGAAAAGACAACACAACTCTTACCCTTCGGCAAGAGAAAGTTGTGTTCTGTGCTTGTCACACCAGATTTTTTGTGTCGACATATATTTAGTTCCGACAGTACGGTACATTTGAATTTCAAGATGTAAAATTTATATGTGAAAATATTTATATTTTGTTACCATGGCAACCATTTCTACTATCTTTTCTTTTCTATGGAATACCTACAAGAGTAAAGTGATCTTCAGAAGATTTAAATAGTAAAATGAGAATATACATTTTAAAGAGAATCTAAAAAATAATTCATTTTTGAATTTTAATCAAAATCGTTGGAGCGAATTTTGAGAAAATCGAAAAAAAAGTGAAAAAGTGCTTCAGTAAAGTACTAGTACTCTTTGGTCGATTTTGATTAAAAGCTTCGTGTCATGTCCCATGGAGGTGCCTAACTTAAATATAAGATTTCAACCTCCTAGCTCTTTTCGTTCTTGAGATATTTTGTTCACAGACAGACCATGTCGCGAAAACCACTTTTTTGGATTCAGGGGACCTCAAAACGTGAAGATCCATCAAAATCTCGACTTCGAATTTTTGACATGAATCCAATACTTTCTCTCTATATACCATCAAGAGAAAAGATATTGGACAATATGGCGGCTACCTGGCATTTGAGCCTTATGGGAGGTAGCCGCCATATTGTCCAATATCTTTTCTCTTGATGGTATATATTACATATTTCTATAGAGGTAAGAGAAAGTAATAATTACGATATTACGAGTATGTTCTTAATCTTTCCTGTTCAAAGTTTTACTTATTTGTTTTTTCTTTATGATATTCATCGATTCATTTATTGAATTGATTTTCTTTTCCTTGAAGAAAGTGAGAAAGATAGAGGCAATCTCTTTTCTTTCAAAAAAGAGCGAGAGAGAGAGGGAGGGAGGGAGTCAATTTAAAAAAGATCTTGGGTTATTCGGTAATATGTTCAGGTCAGCCGGTGCATAAGGAGAGACGCCCGGAGGGACTCGAGAATATTTAGGCAAATGGCCAATCTGACCCTACGAAAAACAGCAAGCAACCCCTCGGCCACGCAGGGAGGTGATTTACAAGATAAACTTGAATTTTGGCCAAGGTACCAAAGAGAGAGAAATAGATGGCTAAGCAAAAGGAAAGCGCCGACGATGATGACGACCGGGGCGGAGGAGGGGAGGGGGAATAAAATTATTATTAAAATTATATTATCTTTTCAATCTAGACAAGAAATATTTCTGCTATTTCATTCTTTTTATAAATATCCATCCAATTATTCAAAAATCCGAATTTTTCCCCTGCCAAGATGAATTAACATTACGAGATCGAGATATTTTGAAGAAATAGCGAAGTTGTAGGTTTCCATAAATAACGCCAAAAATAATCCTCGACTTTATATAAAATAAATACACATAACATATTTGTTAAAATTTGATTGAGAAATTTATTAATAACAAGATCTTGGTTTTTTTCTGTAAAATTAAAAGTTGAATGTTGGAGGAATTTTATAACTTGTATTAGGTGGGACTTAATATTGTCCTACAAGTAAGAAAAGTAGAGGTGTACTCGCTTCGGCTAAAATTGGAATGATACAGAGAAGAATAGCTTGGCGCCTGTGCAAAGATGACAAAAAAATTTTTTATTAAATACGTCCTTTTGATTCATCAAAACGCGTCCGGATCGGATCTAGATTTGCAGATTGGAACAAAGATCCTATTCTAAATCGGATCGAATTGGCGGATCAGATTGACCAAACAACTCTGCGCATTTGATCGCTAATCCTTTTTAAAGGATTTTGCCCATCTTTGATACAGAAGAAGTAAGCCAGGAACAACGATGACTTCATGATAACTTTCGCAACATTATGGGCAGACAGACATTATCGAATTATATATATATATATAGATTTTATATTTTCAAAGAGAAATTTCCAAAAATTACATGAAAACAATTTGCATCTCGAAATCACTATACTTTTTTGTGTTTTTAATTGTCTATGAATTAGGAGACAATTTAGGTTTTAGAATTTGTCGTCTGAAGAGATCTGAAATGTCTGCGGCGGTCTCTCTCGCCTTTTCCTCACTGTAATCTTTTTAACGTCCTCTTTGAATTCAGCAGACAGGGCCGGATTTACCACTAGGCGAAGTAGTAGTGGCAAATTATGAAAATTATTTTGTCGAAAATTTCCGACCCAAGCTAAATATGTTTGTGGGATTCCAATCGGGGACCAAGCGCCACAGGCGGGTGACGGGTCCAGAAGTCCAAATAAATTATATCAAAACGCCTCGTGTGACAAAAAAACAAAAACAAAAAACAAAGGATTTATTTTTGATGCTTCTGCTCACTTGCATCCAAAAAATCATCACGATTAAAAGTTTCCCTGGCGATTGCTCTTGTCTCTTTGAGGCCAGTCCGAATAATATAAAATTATTATTACTGTTGATTAAAATAAATATGGATTAGCAGTTATCGTATAGCTGTTTTATTAATTACCTTTTAAAAACAAAAAAAAAACTCTTTGACACTTTGAAGGTTCCCGATAAGATTCGCGTCATTAATTTAGATGATTTTGCCCAAATAACTTTTTTTTACTTTCTCTTACCTATGTATATATGTAATATATATATAGAGAGAAAGTATTGGATTCATGTCAAAAATTCGATGTCGAGATTTTGATGGATCTTCACGTTTTGAGGTCCCCTGAATCCAAAAAAGTGGTTTTCGCGACATGGTCTGTCTGTGTGTGTGTGTGTGTGTGTTCAATTTTAAGCTTCAAGGAATTGAGCTACGAGGTTGAAATTTTATATTTAACTTAAACACCCCTCGGGACCGGAAAAATAAGCTTTTAATCAAAATCGGCCAAAGAGTACTAGTACTTTACTGATGTACTTTTTCAGTTTTTTTTCGATTTTCTCAAAATTTGCTCCAACGATTTTTTTTTAATTCAAAAATCAATTATTTTTTAGATGCTCTTTAAAATGTATATTCTCATTTTGCAATTGAAATCTTCTGAAGACCACTTTACTCTTGTATTTCATAGGGAAGATAGGAGAAATGGTTGCCATGGTAACAAAATATAAACATTTTCCCATACTTATAAATTTTACATCTGAATTCAATTGTACCCTACTGTCGGAAACTAAATATATGTCGACACAAAAAATCTGGTGTGACAAGCACAGAACACAACTTTCGATTACCGAAGGTAAGAGAAAGTTGTGTGCTGTGCGCCAGTCACACCAGATTTTTTTTATCAAAAAACAAAAAAGAATTTTACAAATTCAAATGAACAACCCCTCCCCTCTTTTGTTGTTTCTCTTTTGTAACATTTTTTTTTCTTTTTAAATTATTCTTTTGGCTAATATTAGTTTGCTATAAATCATCGATTGGTTCAATTTTTTTTTTTTTTTTTCCTATATAAACCGAAATAGATTCCAACTACGTCTGTCGGCTACACAATGAAAATCTTTTTTTATTCAAATTCAATGTTTTTGCTCTGTGAATCAATTTATCGCGCTAGATTCGAACCTATGACCCGGAACACTTAAAACTTTGAATCCAGTCAATATTTTAGATTCGAACTTGGATTTATTTGCAAAGTTAAAGAAATGAATCAATTGCGTGTGTGTGTGGGGGGGGGAAGGGGATGACGATGACAAGCGCAAAAGGATAAAAAGAGAGAGAGAAAATAAAAGTCTTGAACTTTTATTCACAATAGAAAAGGAAATCTGGACAAATTTTAATTTCAAAAATTCTGTTAAACAACAATAATACAAATATTATTAGAGTAAATTTGGAAACTACAGTAAGTGGTCTCAGCAGCCGAAATCACTCTTTTGGAGAAGACTTTATTGAACAAGCAAGAAATTCTTCCGAGCGAGGCACTGAAAGAGGCACTTCCTCCTTAGGGATAGGAAAATAAGGAGAGAAATGTTTGAATTTGCTCTTTTTACTACTACTAGCCGCGGCGCCCGCCTTCGGCAGTGCTTGCTTGAAGATTTGTTTACATTCATGGAATACACAAATGCAAAGAATACATAAATATTTCTCTATACATTTCCTATGGGAGAAATCGTAACTTTGAAATTTTGGGATGAAAATAATTTAAGGTTATGGAGAAAGAAAAAACCAGCGACTGCTTTCCACGTTAAAATAATTTATTCGCAGATATTTCGGTAAGCCTAACGCAAACCATCCTCAGTGCTTCAAATTATATGATTGTGGAGCGTTTAACAAACTCATAAAATGCTTGAGAAGCCATTCTATATATGGAGGGGACAAAATCGTATGAAGCAAGTCACTGAGAGAAAAATAGCATCTATATACATAAGACACAATCGAACTTTTGTATGCTTTAAGATAATCTAGAGTATTAGAAAGTACACACGCGCCTGGTGGGTCACTGTGAGAAATTATCTTAAAGCATACAAAAGTTCGATTGTGTCTTATGTATATAGATGCTATTTTTCTCTCAGTGACTTGCTTCATACGATTTTATCCCCTCCATATATAGAATGGCTTCTCAAGCATTTTATGAGTTTATTAAACGCTCCACAATCATATAATTTGAAGCACTGAGGATGGTTTGCGTTAGGCTTACCGAAATATCTGCGAATAAATTATTTTAACGTGGAAAGCAGTCGCTGGTTTTTCTTTCTCCATAACCTTAATACTGTTGACCCAGCATACTTCGTTTCGTTTACTTGAAAATAATTTTCCTGTAATCCTGAGAAGGTCCTCTTTACGCATAAAAAACTTGGTTTAGAAATTCCAACTGAAAGTTGCCCAAATAGGACGTATAAAAGCTACATTAGCGAATTATATAAATAGAAGATCTATATACGTATATAATTCGCTAATGTCCGTCCGTCTGTCTGTCACGCTCTATTTAAGCAACTTCCCGTTGGAATTTTGAAATGAAATTTTATATGCATAAAGAGGACCTTACAGGAAAATTATTTTCATCCCGAAATTCCTATAACTTTTTGACAATTGATGATTGGGAAAGCCTGACGCAGATAGATGAACGACAAATGAAAATGCTGGAGGTATTTTCAGGCCAAATTTTAATACCATTATACAGTCGACGTTTCGGGGGACTCAACGCCTCCCTTCATCAGGACTCTAAACATTCAAAAAGGCAAACATACAGCTTAGTTAACAATGAATAATTCTTTTAGCAAACTAATGTTATAAGGATGTATGTGACAGAGGAAGAAAAAAAAAAATTATTCATTGTTAACTAACAATTGTAAGCTGTATGTTGGCCTTTTTGAATGTTTAGAGTCCGGATGAAGGGAGGCGTTGAGTCCCCCGAAACGTCGACTGTATAATGGTATTAAAATTTGGCCTGAAAATACCTCCAGCATTTTAATTTCTCATTCATCTAACTTTTTGAGTTATTAATTTCTAAATTTACGATTTCTCCCATAGGAAATGTATAGAGAAATATTTATGTATTCTTTTCATTTGTGTATTCCATGAATGTAACAAATCCTCAAGCAGGCACTGGATTGGAATGGAATAATAATAATTTTCTTTTGGGGCTTGAAGTAGTCGGTAGCGTGCCTACCTTCTATTTCGAACGTCGCGGGTTCGGACCCCAGGCAGTCCGATCATTTTATTTAAGCCATTTGGATACCAAATGAAGAAAAGGCGAGGGTACGCCGTAGGCGGGCCCGAGCCAGCTGGCGGGGGTCCAGGGTGGCGAAGCCCCCTGTCTAGACGTGAAGCTTCTCAGAGTTAAGAAAAGGCGAGGGTCCGCCGAGGGCGGGTCCGAGCCAGCTGGAGGGGGGTTTCCAGGGGGGCGAAGCCGAAGGCGGCCTTCGCGGCTAGTTAAATGCTAATCCAAAAGCTTATAAAATTATAAAAGAAGTGTGAGGAGATCTTCTTAGGATGACATTCCATTAAAACACTATTTGTAGAAATAGCTAAAGAAGGACATGAAACACCATAAAAAAAAATATTCGTCCAAGACAGTATTAATCTTCTTCTTCTTCTGTCCTCGCCCCATTCCCGCGATGCGGGGTCGGCGGACCTCACTCTTTTCCCTCCAACAATACCATGCGTTTTTGCGACAGGAAGACATAGGTCAGCCCGTCGCGCGGACTGACGTCTATTGAAAAGAGGAAGGAAGAGATACAATACACATACAAAGGAACTGAAGGACTTCCTGTCCCAGCTCGGGCAGCTGACAAGCACAGTACAGTACCTTTGGTAAGAGAAAGTTGTCTGCTGTGCGAGAGTCACACCAGATTTTTTAAAATATTTTATTTTGGAACTTTTCGAATTTTCGGCGAAAAAATTTTCAGCGAGTTTGTTTTCGGCAAGATTTTGCTTAGAGCGAGAAAATTTTCGGCGAGTTTTTCTTTTCGGCGATTTTTTTTTTCGTCGAGATTTTGCTTTCGGCTAGAAAATTTTCGTTGCGTTTTTTTTCGGCGAGTTTTTTTCGGCTAGAATTATTATATTACTCTGGCACTACATTTAAAATATATTTTCCAGAAAACATTTATAATAAAAATAAAAATTATCCAGCAATTTTTTGTTTTGCGGACCATTTGGCGCCCCTTTGAGAGTAGCGCCCGGGGCATCATGACCCCCCTTGCCCCCCCCCTCGCTACGCCACTGCCTAATTCAAATAAATAGTTTTCGCCCAAGGCCGCTACCTATTTTATTTTTACAATTTGCATTGAAAAATACTTTACTATCTATTATTCTACAAAGAAAAATAGAAAGAAAAAAAAAATCTTAAAATATTTAGAGAATAAATTAACATAATATTATTCCCCTCTAGAGAGAATGATATTTTTATATATTGGAAACTTGAAGTGGAAAAGAACTAAATTGCCATATTTATTCTTCAGTGTGCCAAGAAAGAGAGAGAGAGAGAGAGAGACCACCCCCTCCCCTCCCCCACCCCTCCCTACTCCTTGAAATGTGGTTATTCCTATCAGAGTGTGAATAAAAGCAAAACTGTTCTCTCCCACCCTCAAAAAAAAAAAAAGAAGAGTCGCCCCGGGGAACTCGGGCGCCGAATTGATTCTCAACTGTTTCGACTCACGTGACCTCAATCTTCTAGTTCATTATCCCTCCGCCCGGGGCGCCAGGGACCAATCACTCCCTCGGGAGAGCTGCTGCTCCCGGGGAAAAAAAAAAAACTTTTTTTTTTCCTCCTTTTCGGCCGTCAGCCACACACACACACACACACAACAACAACAACAACACGCTCCGTTTAATAACCGCAAGGCGCCAGGCCGTGAAATCCCCTTGGTGTTTTTTAAGCCGGATAAAAAATCAAACCATTTTAATTGTTTTTTTATTTTTAATACAAAAGAGAGAACCCCCCCCCCCCACCTCAATGTGTGTGTAAATCCGATATTAATCCGCCGCAAGGGAATTAATGAGTTTTTCCGGGCCGTCGCCGGGATTCGATTAGAGAACCCCCGCGCGCCCGGCGCGCGCGGGACAACAGCAGATGGCCTCTCGATTTATTTATTTATTCATGGGCTCTAGACCCCCCTCCTTTTATTTTAATAAGAAGTCTTGGACACAATAACAATGAATGAGAGGGGGGGTGGGGGGGATAAAAAAAAAACAAGATTGCCAATTGGGGATAACAATCTAACCACATCTGACACATTAGAAAAGAATTTTTTACTCTTTATTCCTTTTATTGAATTAACAATGACAGAAGTCAGCTTGGGTTGTGTATTTGTTTGAAAGAGATTTCATTTAAAAACACACTAAAAAAAAATCTGGTGTGATGGCGCACAGCACACAACTTTCTCTGGTCACACCAGATTTTTTGTGTCGAGATATATTTAGTTGCTCCTAGCACTTTAGTTCCAAACTTGACCACGCGATGATTCAAAGATGGCGCTGAGCTATGAATGCTTCCACATCAGTAAAGTGTACATCAAACGATTTCAACGAAAAATTTCACTGATATACTTTTTAAAGAGCATCTAAAAAATAGTTCATTTATGAATTTTAAACAAAATCGTTGGATTGAATTTTGAGAAAATCGAAAAAAAATTTAAAAGCTTATTTTCACGGACCAGGAGGGTACAAAACTTAAATATAACATTTCAACCTCCTAGCTCAATTCCTTCATGCTTAAAATTGAACACACACACGCAGAGAGAGACAGACCATGTCGCGAAAACCACTTTTTTGGATTCAGGGGACCTCAAAACGTGTATATCCATCAAAATCTCGACATCGAATTTTTGACATGAATCCAATACTTCCTCTATATATATATATTAACATATACAGAGGTAAGAGAAAGTAAAAACAAGACTAAATGGACCCTTTTACGCATTAGTGTCTCAAGCGCCAGCTACCTAGTTTCGAGAAAATCAACATAAAGTTTTTTGTTTTCATTAGATTAAGCTTATATATAATTTTTTTTTGTCAATTGTGCAAGTAACATTAAATATAAATTTTTTTAGGACATATTTCATACTATTAATTTGAAACAATATTCCGTGCTTAACACAATTTTTAATTTTTTGGCGCTTGACACACTAATGCATAACAGGGTCCAAATATTCTCGACCTGCACTCTAAAATGCGACGAAATCAGAAGTCCTCAAAGATAAATAAATTTCTTTAAAAAAATAAAAATAGAAAAAAAAAAAACAATTATTTTTTTCTCGTTAAAAAGAACAAAATTCCTTGTTTCAATTAAATCCTAATCCGATGATTAAATTATAAAATATCGAAATGAAAAAAATAAAAGAATTGAAAAAAAATTACATTTTTTCACATCGTATCCCAAATTAAAAAATTAAAAATTAAATTAAAATTGACATTTTTTTTTATTATTGAACATCTGATGTATGTCATGTGTCATGACATCGGCCCGCAGACAGATTTTCATCAATTTGCAAGATAGAATATTGTGATCGAATAAATTTTCTATTTTGAGCTGAAATAGCAAATAGATTGGAACCAAAAATATGGTCTCTGTTTGTGTCGATAGGAAAACATAGCTTACAAAAGAAGTTAATTTGAATAAATATGGAGAAGTTGGACTAACGATTTCAAGGAAAAAACTTCATTTTGACTCTATATATTTTAATAAGAAAGTATTGGATTCATGCAAAAAATTCGATGTCGAGATTTTGATGGATATACACGTTTTGAGGTCCACTGAAACATGCTTTTGAATAGAGCTGTTTATATTGGAGCTGCGCTGAGAATCCTTCTTTGATCCCGATTCATTTTCTTTGCTCTTATCGATGCTCTGATGGGAGATGGATATAGACATTTTAATAAGTGAAGTATTTCTAGGCCCTCATTGGGGAATAAAAAAGAGAAAAATTTTTATAATGTATTTTTCTGGACAAACTATTGAATGAAGTGGCACAAAAAAACACAAACAAATATGTAAGTTAATCTACAGTATTTTTTTTTTTAAATTTAAAATAAATAAATTTACTTACTATTTGTTTGACGTTTTTCTGCCACTTCAATTCAATTAACTTTTAAATCTATTTATATTTAATATCTATTTAAAATATTTAATATAATAAATAATAATCTTAATAATGGTTTATTTAATTAATAAACAAATTTATTAATAATTTTAAATAAGAGGTTATGTTCAAAACCTTCTCTGTCAATTATAACATTAGGCAGATTTAACAAAATCTTCACCTCCGATCAGCTCCATCCACACCAATATTCACGTTTTCTATTAATATCTTGAAGCAAATGCCAATTTATAGCGATTAAAAACAGTTAAAACTGCTTTGCTATTATCGCAGCTCCAACGTAAACACTACGAGCGAGCTGTTTGAAGCTCTGCGTCGTATCGACGCAGAGCGTCAAACGCCCTAGTGTTTACGTTGGAGCTGCGATAATAGCAAAGCAAGGCGGTGTCTAAATGTTTAAACTGTTTTTAATCGCTATAAATTGGTATTTGCTTCAAGATATTAATAGAAAACGTGAATATTGGTGTGGATGGAGCTGATCGGAGGTGAAGATTTTGTTAAGTCTGCCTTAATTGACAGAGAAGGTTTTGAACATAACCTCTTATTTAAAAAGACTGTGAGTGTTTTTTATTGATGAGGCCAAACATCCCATGGCCCCCGGGAATCAAACCCAGGATCTCCGCCTTTCCGGGGCATAGGCGTGCTATCCATTGCACCAGGCCACCGGACCCCGAACCTCTTATTTTCAAAATATATCTACTGTCAAAATTCACTATGATTTTAAATAAATATAATAAACATATTTTAGATGTTTTTTTTTTTTTTTTTTTAAAACATTCACACTTTTTTCTCATTCACACTCACATTCACACACACATTCATACAGTCTTTTCGGCAACTCAGGCCATATAAGACTTTGACGATAACCGTTGTAGAGAATATATCTATTGTGGGTTGAGGCATTTCTATTTAAGCCATCTGGTATCCAAATGGCTTAAATAAAATCATCGGACTGCCTGGGTCCGAACCCGCGACGTTTGGTATAGGAGGTAGTTGCGCTACTTACTACGCCAAACCCGGGGGCATTTTAGATGTTAAATTTATTAATAACATTAAACATTAAATTAAAATATTAGCCTAAATTAAATTATTAATAAATTTGTTTATTAATTAAATAAACCATTATTAAGATCAAGGGCGTCCGCAGGATTTTTTGCAGGGGGGGCAAGTCACTTCCAGATAAGTTAAAAAAAAAACGTATTTTGATATTAATAATGTTATACATCTCTTAGTATTTAAAGCTTCCTCACCGCGGCAAGGTGGATGTATACTGTGAAAGGTTTTTTTGTATTTTTTTTTTGTTTTATAAATTTTTTTGTATCATTTTAATTTTCCAGGGGGGGGGGCAAGTGCCTGGTTGCCCCCCTGCGGACGCCCATGATTAAGATTATTATTTATTATATTAAATATTTTAAATAGATATTAAATATAAATAGATTTAAAAGTTGATTGAATTGAAGTGGCAGAAAAACGTCAAACAAATAGTAAGTAAATTTATTTATTTTAAATTAAAAAAAAAAAAAAAAAAATACTGTAGATAACTTAAAATTCGTCTGTGTTTTTTGTGCCACTTCATTCAAAAAATCTCAGTGACTGTCGACAGCACACAACTTTCTCTTACCTTCGGTAATCGAAAGTTGTGTTCTGTGCTTGTCACACCAGATTTTTTGTGTCGACAAAAATTTAGTTTCCGCCAATATATTAGAATTAAAGATGTCAAATTTATAAACATGGGAAAATATTTATATTTTGTTACCATGGCAACCATTTCTCCTATCTTCTCTATGAAGCACAAGAGTAAAGTGTGCTTCAAACAATTTTGAGAGCAAAACGAGAATATACATTTGAAAGAGCATCTAAAAAATAATTGATTTTTGAATTTTAATCAAAATCGTTAGAGCTAATTTTGAGAAAAACGAAAAAAACTGAAAAAGTACATCAGTAAATTACTAGTATTCTTTGGCCGATTTTAAATTAAAATTTTCCTCTCCCGGGGGTCTTTAAAAAAATAATAAAATTTCAACATCCTCCCCCACTCCCTCCTCTCTTAAAATAAAACAAACACACACACCCCAACCCACAAACAAACACACAAAAACACAAAAAAACAAACCAAACCTCGCGAAAAACCCCTTTTTTGGATTCCGGGGACCTCAAAAAAAAAACCATCAAAATACTCGTAGATTAACTTACCAATCTTGTTTGTGTTTTTATGTACCACTTACATAGGTAAGAGAAAGTAATATATTATGAAAATTTTTCTCTCTTTTTTTATTCCCCAATGAGGGCCTAGAAATACTTCACTTATTAAAATATCTATATCCATCTCCGATCAGAGCGTCGATAAGAGCAAAGAAAATGAATCGGGATCAAAGAAGGATTCTCAGCGCAGCTCCAATATAAACAGCTCTATTCAACACACACACACACATTCACACTGTCTTTTCGGCAACTCAGCCCATATAAGACATTTACGATAACCGTTATTGATTTAATATACATATATGGGGTCCAGGCATTCTTATTTAAGCCATTTGGTATGCAATTGGCTTAAATAAAATCATCGGACTGCCTGGGGTCCGAACCCGCGACGTTTGGTATACGAGATTAGCACGCTAACCTCTACACCAAGCCCCGAGGGCTTCAAAAGCATGTTTCTATTTTCTTTGCTAAGCTCTTATCGGCTCTTATCGTTATCGCAACTCCAACATAATCGCGCTCTAAGGCAATTAATAATTTTAATAAAAAAAGAAATTGTTCGAATATCGCTCCATATTTTTTTTTTTTCAAGAATGACAATTTGAGCAAAGAAGGGTGGGGCAGCGGGTGGTTGAGGGGAGGGGGGGGAGGTGAGCAGAGAAGGGTGCGGAGTGTGAG
Organism: Euborellia annulipes; assembly: GCA_023213315.1. Taxonomy (NCBI): domain Eukaryota; kingdom Metazoa; phylum Arthropoda; class Insecta; order Dermaptera; family Anisolabididae; genus Euborellia; species Euborellia annulipes. The sequence continues at coordinate 40,629 of JAKCPI010031530.1, read as the reverse complement.
TATTAAGGGATGATGTAGTCTTTTTTCTCTCTCTCACTGGACCGTTGCTAAGGAGACGGACAGACACTAAGCTCCTTATGGAGAGGAAGAAGACTCAAGTCCAACCTTGTCTCTTGTTAAACTCAATTACCAAGACTCTCTCTTTCTCTTTTGCTCACTTACTTACACTTACAGTTTATACAGATAAACAGAGAGAGAGAGAGCAGGAGCCCTCCATCTGCAACCGCCTGGCAAATCGGCCCCGAATTATCTTTTTAATGGGCTTCTATTAAAAATGGCTGCGATTTTTTTTTTTTTCTTCAAGAACACGGACAATTTCCTCTTGTCTTGACATTAATATCCCTCCAATTAAAAGAATATAAAATTTAACGTCATTTTGCATTCGAACATAGATAATAGGAAAAGCTTAGCTTGGGGAACTCACCTCATGTCATTTCCTGACAAAAAGTAGGGAAAAGAAGAAAATTAGCTTGGTAAGCAACTTCTATTTTAAAAAAAATTATATAACAAGTATCAAAGCAACGACTATTAACTTTCAACGGAGAAAATTTTCGCCTCAAAGCAACTAAAAATAAAACGTGAAAATCCATCAAAATCTCGACATCGAATTTTTGACATGATCGCAATACTTTCTCTCTAAATACATTCATATATAGGTAAGAGAAAGTAAATTTATTTATTTATTGTACTGTTTTAATAGCCGTAGCTAATAGCAGGGGTTCAGAGATACATTTTGTTGATTACATTTTTCTACAAGAACAAAAACAAAAAACCAAAACAAAACAAATAGAGAAAAAGGAAACGATTTCACGTTACATATTCTATATACAGTATTTAATTATCCATACAAAATGAACGATCGCCTCTGTAACAAAATGGCGGTATGTGGCCAAAGCATAGACACCAAGTCCCTATCCCCCAGGAACCGCACTCTTATTCCCTCGTACAATGGGCATTCCAACAAAATATGGCTTCTTCTTCCTTTCCAAAGTTCCAGAGGGATCATCTGGGCTGATCTTATGGGAGCTTCCATCGGTGAAGAAATATATGCGTCTTGAATTGGCTGTTCTTGCTTCGTGGAGAATTCTTCTCTTCCTCAGTGACGCACCCAGCGAAAGGATCGCTCCCTGACCAAAATCCAGGTCCCTGTACCGCCAAACATATCTTGACTCGGCGAGATGTTCTCCGTCCTTCATTCTTTTGGCATCGTCAGCAGCCTGACCAGCTACTTCAGTGCACGTTTGAACACTACTCTTATAATCCTGGGTTGTTGAAATTCTCTTCAAACAACGTAGCTGGGGGTCGAGGTATCCAAATAATATAGGAACTTGAAGAATCTATACTAGCAAGTTTCAATTACATCGGGATATTCCAGGGCCCACACCTCGGAAGCGTACAAAAACACAAAAAGAATTGTAGATTTATATAGGGTGTTAGTTTTCTGAAAGTCCAGTTGGGAACGATCAACAATCTCCCTCACACTTGCCACAGCAGCACATGTGCCGTTCAGAAAGCAACCAGATGAATTAAACTGGATTCCCAGTAAGAGAAAGTAAAAAAGAAAATTTAATTAGGCCTATATAGTCTTTGATTTTGTAAAAGGAGATGGTGGTATCGTTGGCGATGTGGCTCGTTTTTACTTTCTCTTACCCTATATATAAAATATATATAGAGAGAGAAAGTATTGGAATCATGTCAAATGGTTGCAATTGTAACAAAATATACCGTAAATATTTTCCCATACTTATAAACTTTACATCTTGAATTCAAATGTACCGTACTGTTGGAAACTAAATATATGTTACACAAAAATATCTGTTGTGACAAGCACAGAACACAACTTTCGATTACCAAAGGTAAGAGAAAGTTGTGTGCTGTGCGCCAGTCACACCAGATTTTTTATTTTTAAATTTCCTTTCAAACTCGCCTATCAGCAGTAATAGTAATAAGTAACACATACACACAATTTTAAAATTAAAAAAAATCTTTCGTTAAATATTTATAAAAAAACAGGGGTTAAACTCTGATTGCTATATGCTGAGAGAGCAAAATTTAATGATTCGTTATTAAAAAAAAAAAAAAAAAAAATATTTAAATATAAAAAGTCATGAGTAATGTATGCCCGAATTGAAAGGATATTTTATTTATTTTTCGAATAAACAGATTTTCTTTTTTATAGAAGAAAACAACTGGGGAGGTTGAAATGAATAAATCAACGATTTACAAAAATAATTTAATGAAGAATCAATACGGAATAAGAAAGATTTATCATAGAAAGAGAGAGAGAGAGAGAGAGAGATGGAGAAACGAGAGGGAAAACATGCAAGAGCCCGTAGCGATGGAATTTTAATGCATTTTCTTTATCAATGTTCAAAATATTAATTTTTTTTTTATTTTGAGGTCAGAAAATTTATATTGAAGAGACTAAAAGCGGTCAGAAACCTGATATTTTGACATGGTTTTAAATAGTCAAGTCACACACTAGACATGCAGATAAAATTTCCTTGTCTGGCAACGATTCCATTTTGTCTGACTGACAATTATGAGACAAAAAAAAAATTCAGTCAAACAGGTCAAAGGGATTAAATATATTCAAAAAATCTTTGATGACGAAAAAGATTTAGGATTATTAAATAGATATAAAAATATAAATTATATATGGAAAAAATGTTTAAAATAAAAGAATTAAAATTAAATCACAAAGAGTAATAATAATAATATTTCAAATAGTATGATAATGGTGATGGGGCGCGCCAAAATGTCAAAACTAACTGTCAACTGTCAAAAAAAAAAGTTTGGTTAAAAGAGGTTATTCTCCATATTTAAGAAAAAAAAATGGCCGCCTTTGTTATGATTTTGATGAAACAAATGAAAAAATTGTACATTTCTACCTTTTTGAGAAATTTGAGAGAAAAGATGAGAAAAGTATGAATTAAAAATGCTAGAAAATTGAGGGCACAAACAAAGAAAATTCAATAGTTTTAGTCAGAAAATTAAAGAATAGAGGATTAAAAGAAGATTCTTAATGAAAATGACGTCATTTGTTTACCAAAAGTAGTTATTGTATACATAAGCTTATAAGAGTTTTTAAATTCTTTTTCAGCATTTAATTTCTATTTATTTCAAATGATTTGTCGTCAATTCAAATGAAATAAATATTTTTCGCTTGGGACGGGAAGCAAGAAGCAGTGGCATATCCTGAGGTGTTTCTCGGGGGGGGGTAATCTGGAGTGACTGGTCGCACAGCACACATTTTTTTCTTAATTTCGGTAATTTAAAGGCGCATTCTGTAAAAATAAGTAAATAACGAAGGCTTGCGCTTCCTAATTTTAGCCCTTAGTTAAGCCTTATACCAAACTTTGGGTTTACTTAACTAAGATCTGGGCTCTTATTTAATTATATGATTAACTAGTTTAACTAGATGTGAAAAGACTCGAGAGTCTTAGTCAACTAGCCTATCTGAGAGATAGCTAATTAATTAGAACTGAAGCAACAGGCCCTTAAAACATTATCGAGTATTTTTGTGTTTGAAATTCCTATCTGGATCTCCCGTTTATTTACCCGAGGTGCTTTCGTGCACGAAGACACACACCTCAAGCCGACACCCTAGCCCGCGACACCAGCGACTCCCAACATTATCGAGTCTTCACAAATGAATAATCGAATAATTCACCTTTCAACTGAACTGGATGAAATTATTGGACCAGAAAACATTTTATTATTTAGTTTTTACTTCCATAATACAAGATAACATTTTTTTGTACCCTTTTAAAATCAGTTCCATTATAGAGACGATGTTTATCTATTTTTGCTTGGGTTAATATACGAGTATAAGAATAATTATAATACGTGTCTGTTGTATATAAAAGGAAATGTAGATTAAATTCAGATTGGGTTGAGAGTTGAATGATTTAAATTTAATACGCGAATTTGGATGGAAATCGCTTTTCCAGGACGGCGCTCATAAACCTCGCCGGGGAATAATTATCTAATAATGATAGCGCGCGCACTGTGCATTGATTAATCATAACGTTAATTCGCGGAACAATGGAGCCAGTGGGATGTGGTTCAAGCCCAAAAGGCAAGAAGGCTCTTATCAACGACCAGGGTCTCTATCTTCTCTCCTTAAGACAAGAGCAAAAACTTTGCGAACGTATAAATTAACGAGGACAGAAGAGAGAGAGAGAGAAAACAGCCAAGATGTCGCTGGCAATAAAACAAAAGCCGGCTTTGTCTTTGTCCTTAGCCAGAGATTCCATAACAGTTTCCGGGGGCAAATCTCAAAATCTGTTCCTTTTTGAGGGCGGGGTTGGTTGGCGCTTGACGCTCGCTTTTATCCATCCGAAAGACACGCGACGATAAGCCGGAAACGCCCCCCCCCACCCCCACCCCCACAAACAAATTTACGTTAAATTCATTTTATTTAACTCTTGAATTAAAATAATTTTATGAGTTTATGTGAAAGAGAAAAAAAAAGATGATTGAAACAAAAGAGAGAAAGAACAAGAGGCAACTTTTCGTAAAGAATATTTTTCTTCTTTTTTTTTTATAATGTAACAAAACAACGGAACAGGATGTACCAGTATAAGAACATCACACGTAATTGTTAGAATGATGACGAATTTAGAGTTTGTTGCATACTGGACAGAGAGAATTGTGGTACTTAGAATCACTTTCCACTTCTATAGGTAAGAGAAAGTGGTGGGGGGACCCTTTACACCTGTATAGGTAAAAGATAGTGGGTGTTTACCGCCGCCTGCGGACAGGCACACACACACACACACATAAATTATACAATTATTTTAATTATTCAAAAATACATACCAAAGAAGATAGTGGATGGGGGGGTCATGGGCGTAACAAAATTGGTGGATGGCGACGAGGAATGATTTTTTTGTTAGGACTCGAGGGTTTTTAGGCCTTTAATTCGAAGGCTTTTCCCCTCTATATAAAAAATAGCTATGTCACAATCTGAACGACCATGATCTGCCCCCCTGGACGACCATGTTCTGACCATGCCCCTCCCCTAGATTTGATCCTGGGTACGCCCATGGTGGGGGGTAATGTAAAATGACTCATGATTAGAGACCGGATTCCTATGCAATTGCATATTCTATTTGCTAATAGGTACGTCACTGAAAACCAATTTTCTATCCGAATCATGCCCCCTTGGAGCTAGGGTTCAAATTCTATATTGCATATTTTTGCATATTTGGCCAATATTGCTTAAAGTTGCATATTTAAAGCTTTTTTGGATATTTTAAATTTTTTTTTCAGTAAAAGTTCCATTTTATTTTAATTTTTTTAATTTTTTTTTTCTAAAAACAAAAAAAAAATTAAACGAAAAAAAAAAATTTAAATCCTTTTATTAGGGCTGGACGGTAATGGATTTTCATTACCGACCTCGATAATGAAAAAAAAACCGGTTTTTCTCGAAAGTCGGTAAAAATTTTTTTACCGCCCGCGGAACCAAAGTTTGCCGCCGCGGAACATTTTTTTTTTGCGGTTTTAGAGAGCCAATTTTTTGCCGAAACATTTTTTTTTTCCCCGCGGAACCAAAATTTTTCCCCGGCCGGAAAAATATTTTACCTTTTTTTTAGAGAGCCAATTTTTTGCCGAAACATTTTTTTTTTTTTCGCGGGACCAAAATTTTTCCCCGGCCGGAAAAATATTTTACCTTTTTTTTAGAGACGCCAATTTTTTGCCGCCGCGGAACATTTTTTTCTCGACGTACCAAAATTTTTTACCGCCCGAAAAAATAGGTTTTTACCGACTTTCGAAAAAAAAAACCGGTTTTTATCGAATTAGAGGTTCGTTACCGCGTTTTCGGTAAAAAAATTTTTACCGGTTTTTACCGGTAAACCGGTTTACCGTCCAGCCCTACCTCTAAGCTCGAGTCAATAACATTTGTCTTGATGAAGCCCGGAAAAATCGACCGAAACTCGACAATTGTATTAAATAAAGCGAAAAAAGAGAAATAATTTTTCTTTAATTGCTTCCGTCTCCCCTTACTCTCCTCATTGTTAATTTTAATTATACGTTCAGTTACAAATTAAAAGTTAGTTTCTCAGAAATATTACGTTTTTTCATAAAGTGTTTATTTTGTTAAATAATATTTAGTAGAGTAAGGTGGGGCAAAAGTCCGCAGTTTTTCTTTGGGAATTTTTTTTTGACCTTCCTATGAAAGATACAATAAAAATAGGAACATCCCTGAAAGCCTGGTTAATTGGCTATCTTACATAATTTTTTGGTTTCCAATTCGGTAGCATAAGAGTAGGAGAGGTATTTAAACAAAAATTTTCATTTGCGGACTTTTGCCCCACCGAGGGGTAAAGGTCCGCACTAGCGGGGCAAAAGTCCTTAGGTGCAAACAATTGCTCCTGCAGCGAACAACCGTCACGAACCAGGGTATAAAAAAGACTTAATAAGAAATACATTAGGTATAGGTATGTTTTATGTATTTATTTTATTTATTAGAAATACACAATAGGCCTTATAACAATTAGTCCCCAGTAAGATTGAAGTTCATAATCTGCATAAACATTTCGGGTCGTGCTCGTTTCCCTAGGCTCATTAATCCGAGAAAATACTAGGTGGGGGTATTAGAAACCCAGAAAATACTAGGTAGGGGGTATTAGAAACTCGAATACCATTGGGTGACATTTGTTCCATTGGAGATCCATTGGGCCTTTTGCCCCGTCGAGGCCGCGGACTTTTTGCCCCATTTAGCTATTTTCATCGAAGTGTTACAAAAAATTTTTATTGTTAACTGTAGAGAAAAAAAAGGTTTTAAAATATTTATTTAGGGTTATCAGCTTGCAATCAAAGACATTAGACAGTTAGAAAAGTGCATGCTGGTACATGTTGCAACCATGAGAATTTCCATAAATATTAGATGGAAGGTGACAAAAACATAAATTTGCTCATTGTTAACAATCGGCTTCAAACACGTTATTGAATTTCGAATCATCATCTGTTCTTGTTGTTAGCAACCTAACAAAGTTGTTTAGAACAACGCCAAGTCTAGCAGGGATTTTAAAATGAGGATTCGGACTTTTGCCCCGTGCGGACTTTTTGCCCCACCTTACTCTATATATTTTATAGAAAACTATTTTGTTAAATAAATTAACACATTTGACTGTACTGATATTACTGTTTTTTTTTTTTTTTTTTTTTGTTTTGTTTTTAATTAAATTTAGTTTTTATTGCGAGACCAATTTTTTTTTTTTTTTTTTTAATCATTTCCTTCCAAAAATAAAACCCCATTAGTTTTACATCAGTAGAAATCATGATTTACCATTAATTGGAAGCCATTTACTCAATATTTTTGCCATAAATATATTGCATATTTGGCTGCATATTTTAATACTTTTACTGCATATTATATGGCATATTTAGCGGTTTTTGCTGCATAAAAATCCGGTCTCTACTCATGATTATTTAAAAACAATTTCATTATGCATTCGTGTACTTGCAGGCGTGTGTCTGTGTGTGTGTGTCCGCAGGCGGCGGTAAACACCCGCTTTCTCTTACCTATACAGATGTAAAGGGCTCTCCGCCACTTTCTCTTACCTACTGAGGTGTAAACCCCCTTCCACTTTCTCTTACCTATAGAAGTGGAAAGTGGTTCAAGTACCACAACTTCTCTCTCTGGACCAATGTTAAAAACAAAAAGAAAAATTGATAAACGAAATTATTTTCTTCAAAGAGCCGGTTGCTTCACTTCTAATTACCCAGCTATCCCACGGATAAGCTACTGTGACTTTCTAGTATTTATTTTTACTTTCTCTTACCTCTATATATGTTAATATATATAGAGAGAGAAAATATTGGATTCATGTCAAAAATTCGATGTCGAGATTTTGATGGATATACACGTTTTGAGGTCCCCTGAATCCAAAAAGTGGTTTTCGCGACATGGTCTGTCTGTGTGTCTGTGTGTGTGTCTGTAAATAAAAAATATCAAGAACGAAAAGAGCTAGGAGGTTGAAATTTTATATTTAAGTTAGGCATCCCCATGAGACGTGACACGAAGCTTTTGAACAAAATCGGCCAAAAAGTACTAGTACTTTACTGATGTAGTTTTTCAGTTTTTTTCGATTTTCTCAAAATTTGCTCGAACGATTTTTTTTTTAAATTCAAAAATCAATTATTTTTTAGATGCTCTTTAAAATGTATATTCTCATTTTGTGATTGAAATCTTCTGAAGACCACTTTACTCTTGTATTTCATAGAAAAGATAGGAGAAATGGTTGCCATGGTAACAAAATATAAATATTTTCCCATACTTATAAATTTTACATCTTGAAAATCGAATGTACCGTACTGTCGGAAACAAAATACATGTCGACACAAAAAATCTGGTGCGACCAGTCACAGCAGATTTTTCATTTAGTTAAGCTAATCATATGATTAAATAAGAGTCCAGATTCAGTAGCCTATCAAGTTAAACTTTACTATAAAGTTCGCTCCCACCAGAGAGCGCTGGCTTACATTTGACTAGTTCTTTTTTTGACATTAGCTTTTCGTTCATGATCCCTGCTAGTTCTTTAAAATATTCTGGATGAACATTTTTTAATCTAAAACAGAACCGACCTTAATTACCTAAGGTCACGAACCGCCTTCGGCAATCTGACAATTTGATATCAATCTTTGTCCTGACGAAGGGTACGATCGGCACTCGAAACGTTGACAAAATATAGACTTTATATTTATTCACCGTGGCTGCCCAGATACCACATCTACATATTATTAATATACCATAATATTCAGCAATCAAGAAACAACAACTAGTTAATTCTTTATCTACGCGTATTTTCATCCTATCTAATGCCATCTGGTTGTATTTGTTGTTTGAAAATTTCCTGAAGTTTAACATAAAATCCTTTTTGACAGTTCTTAATATATGTATAAGTTGAATTTGGATAAAAACAAGATGATATCTGTCTGTCTTTCCATATAAAAATTAAATCAAAAAGAATCAAACTTTTTTGGGGAGAAAACAAACAAGGATTGAATGGGGAGGGGAGTTTGTTTCTATCGAATTACAAGTGCCACCTTTATACTACACTATGTATTATCTTCCCTAGAGTTATTTAAAATTTTTTGTTTTCCATGATAGAAGTCACACTGGGTACTTTCCTTTGCTTTTCCTTAATCATGTGCAAGAAATTTCAATTCATTCACTTGTATAAGGAAGTATTTTTACTTTCTCTTACCTATGTATATATGTAATATATATAAGAGAGAAAGTATTGGATTCATGTCAAAAATTCGATGTCGAGATTTTGATGGATCTTCACGTTTTGAGGTCCCCTGAATCCAAAAAAGTGGTTTTCGCGACATGGTCTGTCTGTGGGTGTGTGTGTGGGTGGGTGGGTGTGTGTTCAATTTTAAGCATGAAGGAATTGAGCTATGAGGCTTAAATTTTATATATAAGTTAAACACCCCCCGGGACCGGAAAAATAAGCTTTTAATCAAAATCGGCCAAAGAGTACTAGTACTTTACTGATGTACTTTTTCAGTTTTTTTCGATTTTCTCAAAATTCGCTCTAACGATTTTGATTAAAAATTCAAAAATCAATTATTTTTTAGATGCTCTTTCAAATGTATATTCTCGTTTTGCCCTCAAAATTGTTTGAAGCACACTTTACTCTTGTGCTTCATAGGAAAGATAGGAAAAATGGTTGCCATGGTAACAAAATATAAATATTTTCCCATACTTATAAATTTGACATCTGAATTCAAATATTCCCTACTGCCGGGAACTAAATACATGTCGACACAAAAAATCTGGTGTGACAAGCACAGTACACAACTTTCGATTACCGAAGGTAAGAGAAAGTTGTGTGCTGTGCGCCAGTCACACCAGATTTTTTTTTATATTTTGCTGATTAATTATTTGTGAAAGAAGAAGATTAAAAAATGAGTGAAACGGCTGGCCGACGTTTCGTTCATATCTAGAACAATCTTCAGAGTTCTAATACAAAATGGATACATTGATATATAATCAATTTTCAAATAATTTCTATTTATTAGGTTCCAACACCGAAACAAGATTTTCAGCCGAAACCAAATTTCGGCCTCAATCTTAGTTTTTACCAAAATCGTAACCGAAACCGAAACTTGTCTTTCCTATACAAAATTCATATCATTTTAACTTTTTTTTTTTTTTTTTTTTTTTGAAATTTTAACTTTTTTTTTTTTTACTTTCTCATATAGAGAAAGTTATGTAATCGTAAAAAAATTCGACTTCGAGATTTTGATGTTTTTCCACGTTTTAGACCTCCCTGAGTCCAAAAAAACCATTTTTGGCATTATGTCTGTGTGTGTGTGAACACGATTGCTTAAAAACCAAAGCAGCTAGATAGATGAAATTTGGTATATGCTCCTTACACTAAAATTGTAGATTTCTATCAACTTTTGGAGTAATACGTCACTTGGAAGTAGTACTTTACTTAAAAAGTTTTTTCAAAAATTTTCAAATTTTCAATTTTTTTGTTATATTATGGTAAAATACTCATATTTTCTATTTCTTCTGTGATTATTTCAAAAACTATTCAGTTTTCGAAAAAATGTCAAAGAATAAAAACTTTTTAAAATAGAGTATTTTATCAAAATATAACAAAAAAATTGAAAATTTCAAAATTTTTGAAAAAACTTTTTTAAGTAAAGTACTACTTCCAAGTGACGTATTTACTCCAAAAGTTGATAGAAATCTACAATTTTAGTGTAAGGAGCATATACCAAATTTCATCGATCTAGCTGCTTTCGTTTTTAAGCAATCGTGTTCACACACACACCCAGACGTAATTCCAAAAGAATATACGAGAAAGTCTCGGGGAAGTCATTCCCCATATTTTTTTGAAATTTTTCTGTCCTGTGGAAAATTAATTTTTTTCTCCTCCCCGTGAAAATCATTTTACCTTTTTTAGAGAGACTAAATTTTTTCCGCTTTTTCCCCCGGGCGGAAAATTATTTTTTTCTCCTCAAGTGCAAATCATTTGACCTTTTTTTTTTTTGCATACGAGTTTCATCCCATCTTTTCAGACTCAGGTTTTGGCTACTTTTTGGCCAAAACCGAAACCAGGATTTTTGGCCGAAACCGAATATTCGATCGATTCCTAATATTTATCCTTTTTTCTCCGGGAACAAACCTTCTTTGTAAAGATGGTGCATAAATAGATAAATGTCCAACGATTTTTTTATCAATATCCATTCCGGTGATTAAAAAAAAGCGTTAGACATTTATGTAAAGAAGGTTTGATCCTGGAGAGGGATTTTATAAAATTCACCGACAAAAGATGCAAACCAACAGTGATTAAGATAAACTGAAAGATATCAAAACCAACAATTTTTTGAAAAAAATTATTTTTTTCTTTGTAGTCCTCAAAACATGTATTTCCATCAAAATATCGAGATTGAACTTTTGATGAATCCAATACTTTCTCTCTCTATATATTAACAAATATATAAGAGGTAAGAGAAAGTAAAAAGGATACATGAATAATAATCTGAGTACAAGATAGTGAATGTCAGCATATTTATCATCGTGTTTCTTTGTAAATTGTCCCTCCGGGATAGCAAGACAAAAAGATGACCAAAAGACAAAGACAGAGAGTGACTTTTAATCCGAGCCGAGTATTCGAGAGCAGAGGAGAGAGAGACGCGACGAGACGTCCAGCAAGCAAGATGGTCCACCCTGTATATATATATATCTAATATGCCCGGATAGAAATATGATGGCAATTTATTAAAGTGACTGGATTTGATGTATGCCCTTTCTTTTTCCCTCTCAAAGCATATTGGCTAATGCCAGCCAGCCAGCCAGGAACTCCTCTCTCTCCTCTTGGCACAGTTCAAACTCCTTTTAAATTAAATTACTATATTTTATTGATTACAAGACAAACAACTGAAATATCTCTCTTTAATGGAAAACTATTCAATTAAGTATTCAAAGTATTTCATTTTCGATTACAGATAGGGAGGGAGGGAGGGAGGGTCATAACCCTACTAAATGAAATTCTATAATCGCCTTTCAAATTCAATATTCACATGTGATTGAGAGAGAAAAATTTTAATGCTTCTAATCTAATTGATCTATTTATTATTCTCTGACGAAAAAAAAAAATTTTGTTTACCCTCTGGGGAGGTACGAATCAAATTTGGAAAAATAAAATGGGATGTAATGTCAACAAGTTTTAAATACGAATTGAGCTAATTTTATATTAAAGTTAGAATATAATATAATAATAGAAAATAAGCTTCTATCTATATATATAAATCGCTAATGTCCGTCTGTCTGTCAAGCTATATTTAGGCAACTTCCGGTTGGAATTTTGAAACGAAATTTTTTTTATGCTTAAAGTGGATTTTCTAGGAATTACTGTAAAATTATTTTCATCTCGAAATTCCTATAACTTTTTTTGAGTTATTAATTCCCAAAATTACGATAGAAAATGTATGAGAACCATTTATGTATTCTTTGTATTTGTGTATTCTATGAACGTAAACAAATCTTCAAGCAGGCACTGGATTGGAATTTTTTATTTTTTTTTTTACATTCACACTTTTTTACTTTCTCTTACCTATGTATATATGTAATACATAGGCGTAGCCAGAAATTTTTTGATGGGGGGGGTTTAGGATTATTTCTCCCCCCCCCCGACTAATAGGGCAGTATAAGGCGTCTGATGAAATATATGACTGCCCCCCCCCCCTCGAGGTGGCTCGGGCCCACCTTTTCTTAATTAAGTGCCGCAATTTTTCAATCAACTCGTATCAGGCAATAAATAATGCAAATCTCTTAATTTTATGTATATGGGCCTAAAATACCGGGGTGTCTCTCTATGTGTTTCTCTTGACCAAACTCCTATCTCAGACCTCTTTAAGAAAAAAATAAAAAATTTATTTATATAATAATTTTTATTATTTTTCATTTGCGAGATTTAATCAATTTTAAGCGGCTTTAATTTTTTATAAAGCATAACAAAAATCAATTCTTTTCAATGGGAAAAATTCAGAATTTTCTTGAATTTTTTGAGTTTTATTTAATTTTTTTTTTTTTTTAAGCTAGAGAAAATTATTATATTTTACTTTCTCTTACCCTATATATGAAATATATAGAGAGAAAAAGTATTTTGTATTATAGAGCTTAAATATCTAGTCATGGCTTGGGTCCAATGGGGGGGTTTGAACCCCCAAAACCCCCCCGTGGCTACGCCTATGGTAATATATATATAGAGAGAAAGTATTGGTTTTTTACATTCACACAGTCTTTTCGGCAACTTAGGCCATTTAAGACTTTTACGATATCCGTTATTGATTAAGATACATATATGGGATCCAGGCATTCTTATTTAAGCCATTTGGTATTCAAATGGCTTAAATAAAATCATCGGACTGCCTGTGGTCTGAACCCGCGATGTTTGGTATACGAGGTTAACACGCTAACCCCTACACCAAGCCCCGAAGGCAAAAATAAATTTATTATTATTATTCCATTCCAATTCAGTGCTTGCTTGAGGATTACATTCATGGAATACACAAATGGAAAGAATACATAAATATTTCTCTATACATTTCCTATGGAAGAAATCGTAACTTTGCGAATTAATAACTCAAAAAGTTATAGAAATTTTGGGATGAAAATAATTTTCCTGTAATCCCGAGAAGATCCTCTTAAAGCATTAAATATTTAATTTCAAAATTCTAGCTGGAAGTTGCCTAAATAGAGCGTGACTGACAGACAGACGGACATTAGCCAATTATATATATATATATATATATATATATATATATATATATATATATGATTTATGTAATACTAGTCGCATAGCCCGCCTTCGGCGGGCTTTCCGCCTAACCAGGGGGGCTGCGCCCCTGGACCCCTTGCTCGCCTTCGGCGAGCAAGTTTATTCCCAATTTGGGATATTTCTTGTTGCAATGCAAGTGTTAAGATGTTAAGGAAGGATCTTATATTCAAGCGAGGCGAGGGTACCGATTGGGAACAGCACAAAAGGGTCTGTTTATGACTGTTTAAAGGGTCAGTCACCTGCCTTCTCTCTTCGTTATTCAACTGCTGCGTAGCCCCCACCCCCAGCCCATAGTCAGGTAGGAAGCTGGTTCACACAGCATAAAGGACGCTCTCTAATTTCTAGCCAACTTGTTGATTTTGTGTTCCCATATTGAAGAAATTTGATTATAATTAATTTTCCAAAACATTTAAGAGATTCAAATTATTACTACGTTACTCCCAGAGCCATGTATTATAGGTGTACTTAATTTCAAATGGATTCATTGAAAATTGTGGATTTCTATAGAACATAATATACATACATATTTACATACATACATACATTTTTCCCATTTCATTTTTATATATATAGATTATCCTCTCGGTTACTGGCCACTTAGATTTTACAAATAGCGGATCGTCAGTCTGCTTGTCTGTCACGCTGTTTGTTCAATATAATTAAATTTTTCATCTTGTAGAGCGTTTTCCAAACTGTGAGGCGCGCCTCCCTAGGAAGGCGCGAATATTGGCCACCAAGATCAATTTCCCAAATGATTGCTACGTGTAGTTTTATAAATAAAATGTGAGTGTTTAAAAAAAAAAAAAAAGATTGGATAAGGGGTTGCAAAATTAAAAAAAATGTTTTTTTAATTTATTTTAGCTAAATTGAAGCCAAATAAATAGAAAACATTCAAAAAATAGCGTTGATTATTATTTTGATTAGGGGGGTGAAGGGTTGATTATTTAAGAAAGGCCTTGGAATATTCCAAATCACTTGTTGACATTATTTTCCAGCTCTAAAAATAGTTAGATTAGAGCAAACGGTATTTTTTTTACTTTTAATAAAAAGGGAATTGTTATTTCCATCTATTTATTCCAAAACAAACAGAGAGACGAATCTCTCGTCCAGTCGAGTCGAGTGCGTGGCCGAGATGCAGGCGCCGACCTCGTGTCTTTTTCAGTTGTGTTTAAAGTGAATCCAAGTGAATAATTAATATAGTGTAACCCACCCTGACCTCACCGTCAACCAGCACACCCTCTTGAGTGTCTTATTAAAGGTAATTATTATGCATTTTATCGTTGAAAAAAAAATGATAGAAACAAATAATTTGACTGCGAAAAACAATTCTTTTGAATATGAAATTAAATATTTTGTATTTCACTAAGGGTAGAGGGAGAATATAAGCTGTTGAAAGGGGGGGAGAATGTAGGGTGTCATTGAAAAAAAAAAAAATTAGTTTTTTATTTTTTATTTATTTATTTTTTTTTACTTTTTTTTAAAAACACTTTCTCATTCATACTCACACTTAATATACTTTTACACAGGGGTGGATTAAGGGTTGAAAATTAAAATAAAATAAAAATTAAAATAATTATTTATAAATGTATTCAAATTATTTTGAGAGTAATTTCGCGGTGAAGGCTCGCATTTCCTTAAAGGGGGAGGGTGGTATGAAGGCATTAACCAGTGGGGTTAATGCCCCATCCCCTATAATGCACAAAGATATTAATGTTTTTTAATACTTTTACTAAAAAATAAGTGCATTCCGTTTGAGTTAAAATTTATTTTCAATATTTAGCAAATAGGATAGTGGGGTAGAAACATTTTAATGTCATTTTAAAATTTCTTATTACTGGGGCGGAATTAATTTTTGAAGATTTCGAAACTCTCATAAACAGACAATAGGCTAATAACACTGGAATAATAACTTAGGAACCCATCGAATCCCTTGCAGAATTTTCATTAGCTAGAAAAGTAAGATATGATTAGTCCACTTAAAATTTTACTGGGGTGAGTTACCGCAACTTTTTGTATATAGAACTAATCTCAATTCGGATTTGAATTTTTACTTTCTCTTACCTATATGTATAAGTTAATATACATATATATAGAGAGAAAGTATTGGATTCATGTCAAAAATTCGATATCGAGACTTTAATGGATATACACGTTTTGAGGTGGTTTTCCCGACATGGTCTGTCTGTGTGTCTGTTTGGGTTCAATTTAAAGCATGAAGGAATTGAGCTAGGAGGTTGAAATTTTATATTTAAGTTAGGTACCCCCCTAGGGCGTGAAAATAAGATTTGAGAAAAATATTTTTCTTCAGGAATGAAAGTTAGAAAAACCTTTAAAAATATATTTTAACAGCTGACGTTTCGGCTTTGTTCAAAGCCATCCTCAGAGCTGTTAGTGGTCATCCTAGGATGACTTTGACCAAGGCCGAAACTTCAGCTATTAAAATATATTTAAAAAAAAAAAAAAATTCTGGCTTCGTTTTTTCTAACTTTCATTCCAGATATTATACGAATTCCACCAGCCATAAAATACCCTTATGCCAGCGTTTTCTAAACTGTGAGGCGCGGGGGAGGCCCTAAAGAGACGCGGACTATATAGTCTAAGGGGAGGCGCGAATATCAGCCACCAGGACCAATTTTCCAAATGATTGCTAGTTTTAATATAAATAAGAATTAATAAAAAAAATATTTTTATATATATTTACATTTTTTAGCATTAAAAATTTTTGTTTTTTTATTATTTTATAAAATGGGGGAGGGGGGAGGCGTCATAAGATTAATTATTTTTAAGGGAGGCGTGGTAACATAAAGTTTGGAAACCAC
The DNA here is from genome assembly GCA_023213315.1 of Euborellia annulipes. Taxonomy (NCBI): domain Eukaryota; kingdom Metazoa; phylum Arthropoda; class Insecta; order Dermaptera; family Anisolabididae; genus Euborellia; species Euborellia annulipes. Next base: position 23,996 of record JAKCPI010031530.1, on the reverse strand, counting down.
TGTTGTAGAGGACGTTATGAAGACTTGAGTTCAGTGGGGTGAGGCAAGAGACAAGCAGCGCAGCTAGTAACATACGGTATAATTGAAAAATTCATTTAGCGATTACTTGATGCGTCTGTACAGTAGTGACGCATTTTTTTTTACGAATTATTTTGAATATTTATATCACCACTTAAAAGCGTTCAACAGCTCTCTTCCTCTGGACCACCAATCCACAAAGCCCATATCTATAGTTTGTACAGGGGCGGCGCGTCCACTAGGCAAACTAGGCGGCCGCCTAAGGCGGCAACCTGGAGAGGGCGGCAAAAATGTAAAAGTAAAAAAAAAATTTTGGTTCCGCAAGCGGCACCCGGAAAAATTAGGTTCCGCGGACGGCAAAAAAATCTTGGTACCGCGCAAGAGAAAATGTGTTCCGCGGGCTGCAAAAATTTAGTGTCCCTAAAAAAGGTTAAAAAATTTTTTCGGACGGGAAAAAATTTTGGTTCCGCACAAGAAAAAATGTTCCGCGGGCGGCAAAAATTTTCTGTCTCTAAAAAAAAGGTAAAAAATTTTGGTTCCGCGCAAGAGAAAATGTTCCGCGGGCGGCACACGGGAAAAAAATTTTGGTTCCGCGAAAAAAAAAAAATATTTTTTCGCAGAAAAATTTTTGAGATCAGGGAAAATTTTAAGGAGGGGGCGGCAAATTAAATTTTTTAAAGTTTTTTTTGGGGGGGGGGGGTGCAAAAAAATATCTTGCCTAGGGCGGCAGAATAGCTTGCGCCGGCTCTGAGTTTGTATTGTTATAAAATATCAAATCAATATTATTAAATACAAAACACACTAATAATAGGCCTATAATATAAATAATAACGATTATCTTCAAAAAAAAAAAATTAAATTAAAAGAGGTTAAAATTATTTCATTGATTTTCTCGTGAAAAATTCTGCGTTTTTATTTTTCGTTTGTCGTTCCCTCCAACCGACATGCCTTCTATTAGCAGATTGGATGTAGAGTTATGACAACGCTAAACTAACTTCCACTAAATGGATATTCATGTATAAAGTTAAGCGACGACCCTAATTTACGATTTTGCCAAGTTGGAGCCGCCGACCGCACGACGACGACGACGACGACGACGACGACGACGACGACGACACAAAGAGAGAGAGAGAGAGAAAAAAACTAAAACCGAAATCTGAAACCTCTAGACATATGGGGGATTTCACACCACTCATAACTCAAATTTTCAATTTAGCAAATTGAACTAAAAACATTTTTATTTTTTTTTTTTTTAAGAGGGTTTGTCGTTTGTCAAGTTATTTGTGCATTTATTCGGGCATCGACAGGCGGCGAGACGGGGGGGGGGGGAAGGGGGCTCCAATCTGGCCAATGGTGCTACTACTGTCATCGAGGGGCGAAAGGGGGAATATCTCATTATCTCGAGAGAGGAGATATTAGCCCGCCGGGATCTATCACTTAGTATACTTTGTTATATCTGGAGTGAATTTATTCCGCTCCTTGGCTGCCGACAAGGGGCTGTATTATAACCCTCTAATCCACCCTTAACCGCAAGCAACCCCCCCTTTCTAACCTTCTTTTCGTATGGTAACTACTTTGCTCTCTCTCTCTCTCCCTCTCTCTCTCTCTCCGACGTAATAACATTCAATTGCGAATTCCCCCCCCACCCCTCTCTCTCTCTCCTCATCGTCAACGGGAAATGGCGGGCGACCGGGCAATGTTTTCTGTACAAGCCGCGAGAATCCGGTTTTGACAAACAACCGGAAGTTTAGAGAGGGTCGTGTTAAACAAATTAGCAACGCGACGCTTCCGGTGAAAAGAAACAGTGGCCAATCCCCGCAAATTTGCAAATCCCGTGAACAGGGTCAAACATTAGGGATTTTTTTTTTTCTTTCCTTTTTTTTTTTGATTATATGTGTGTGTGTGAGGGAGTTAAAATTATGACCCGTGGAGGCTGTGCGTTTCCTTTTTGGAAATTTGACAGCGGAAAGCTAGACCCTCGGCTGCCAGCAGGTGGTAGTGGTGATAATTTCAATCGAATCCTCCCTCCCCCCCCTTTTTAGACATCTTGTTTACACCAGCAAATTTGCATTATTGAAATTTCTCTAAACTTATCATTTTTTTTTTTTTTTTTCGGAATAAATAAGGAAAACTTATATTTTTTTAAACGGACAAAGATTGAGACGAGATTTGAGAAAAATATTTTGATTTTATTTAAAATATAGATCTAACAATTTAAAAATGAATACTCCAAAATTTGATTTGTATAAATATTTTTACTTTCTCTTTTTTTTTTTTTTTACACTCACACTTTTTTCCCATTCACACTCACATTCATACACACATACACACAGGTTAGGCCATTTAAGACTTTTACGATAACCGTTATTTAATATTATATATTTATTTGGGGTCCAGGCATTGGTCACTGATTCCAAAAAAGTGGCTCCCTCAAATTGGCCTATTGGGTTGTGTGTGTTCAAATCAATTTCGACACAAAAAATTTGATAGGCAGCTAGAGAATGCAACTTTCAATTATCGAAAGTAAGAGTGCTGTGCGTTTGGACACACCAGATTATTTTCCTTCCCCCGAAAAACTCCTCTGGATCCGCCCTCGCTGTGCGAAAAACGAAAAGGGGATTCGAGGAAGGGGGCTGCGTTTAATACCTTTTTTTTTTTTTTTTTACACACACTTTTTTCCTGTTCACACAGTCTTTTCGCCGAGAATGCCTAAGGGGTGCCGCGAGGTATTTAGAAAAAAAAAAATAATAATAATAATAAAGAGGCGGAAAAAACAAAGGAAAAATTTTTGCCAGGGCGGCAAAAATTTTGTTTTGCTAGGAGGGAAAGAAAAGGTGCCCCCTAGTGTGTAATGTTATTCCCAAAGCACATTTGGGGTGCCGTGGACTTCAAAAGCTTGGGAAACACTGCTTTACACGATAACCGTTGTTATCGCTACCAACTACGCCAAGCCCGAGGGCTTTGAATACCCTAATCTATATACAGTAGAACCTCGATAAGTTAAAGTTCAAGGGAAACGGTTAGAAATTTGAGTTATCGAGTTTTTTACTTATCGAGAGTTGAAGTTAGAGAGGTTATTGAAAATATAATTTTTAACGTACCGAGGTTTATTGACTTTGGGCACGTGAGTGAAAAAGGAATTTCGTTTGATCTATTTGTTTATTTAGAATAGTTTAGTTAAATATAAATTAAATTAATAGATTTATTTATTTACAAAAAATCAGTAATTTTTTTCTGCTTCATGTATTTTTTATTTTCTGCATCAACTATTTTTTCGATGATATGTAAAGAAATACTTTAAGTTATAGAGGTCACCAAAAGATTATTTTAAGTTATCGAGGGCTATGCTCAAAATATTTGTTTAAGTTACCGAGGTTTTGTTCTTTAAGTAATAGAGGTTTTACGCTGTCAAGGGAAGGGAATTGAAAAAATTTTTAAGTTACGGAGGTTTTGAACTTAGCGAGGTTTAACTTATCGAGGTTCTACTGTATAATAATTGCGGAGTGTCCGTCTATCTGTCTGTCCGTCCGTCCGTCCGACCGTCTGTCTGTCTGTCCGTCTGTCACGCTCCGTTTGACCAACTTTCCGTTGGAATTTTGAAACGAAATTTTGCAGTCTTATAAAGGACGTTATGGAGAGTCCCGGAAAAATACTCGGGTCCCTAAATTCCTATAACTTTTTGAGTTATTAATTCCTAAAGTTACGATTTCGAAATGTATAGAGAAATATTTTTGTATTCTTTTCATTTGTGTATTCCATTGATGTAAACAAATGCTCAAGCAGGCACTAGATTGGGATACGTAGTAATAATAATTTTCTTTTCATAATTAAGAAAAGGCGAGAGTCCGCCGCAGGCGGGCCCGAGCCAGCTTGCGGGGGTCCAGGAGGGCGTAGTCCCCCGAAGGCGGGCGGCGCGGCTAGTTTGATAAATAGTTACTAAAGAATTCAAAGGGTACGAGGATAATTCAAACTCCTTGTTTGATTTTTTATAAGTGATTCATCTTCGTTTTTTTTTAATAGTCTATTTATTACAAATTCGATTAGATAATTTAGCGTTTAGTTATCTTTCACCGACAAGAAGGCATTAAATTAAATTATTCTGATTTAAGCATGTTCTTATTCCACCCCCGGCGAGAGAGAGAGAGAGAGAAATGAAGAGGAGGGTTTATTTGTCTTTCTTTAACAAAAAAAAGAAAAAAAAGCCTGGCGGTGGTTAGAATCCGCATGTTGAACGAATTTAAACCTTTGGTTTGGCGAGAGCTAATCCTGACCGAGAGTGGTTTCGGTAGATAATGGCTTGAGACTTGACAAGTCTATCCGGTGACAGGGCTGCCAACTTAACGGTCCGGGGCCCTTAGGATAATCACGATTTATAACCCTGGCACACTTGCAGCAATAGATAGGGGAGGGGGTAACGTACGTAGTTGTTTTTTTAATCCACCAATTGGCCCTTTGACTTTGACGATCCCTCGGGAAAATATAAACACAAAAACAAATTTAATTGTAATTATTCACTAATTAGCCGCGCTCGCCCGCCTTCGGCGGGCTACGCCCCCTGGACCCCCAGCCGCTGGCTCGGCCGCCTGCGGCGGACCCTCGCCTTTTCTTAATTATAAAAAGAAAATTATTTTTTTTTTTTTTTTAAACATTCACACTTTTTTCTCATTCACACTCACACTCACACACACATTCACACTGTCTTTTCGGCAGCTCAGGCCATATAAGACATTTACGATAACCGTTATTTATGAATTTATATATATTAGGGTCCAGGCATTTTTATTTAAGCCATCTGGTATCCAAATGCCTTATATAAAATCATCGGACTGCCTGGGGTCCGAACCCGCGACGTTTGGTATATGAGGTTAGCACGCTAACCTCTACACCACGCCCCGTGGGCAAGAAATTATTATTACTACGTATTCCAATCCAGTGCCTGCTTGAAGATTTGTTTACATTCAAAGAATACACAACTGCAAAGAATACTTAAATATTTCTCTATACATTTCCTATGGGAGAAATCGTAACTTTATGAATTAATAACTCAAAAAGTTATGGAAATTTCGGGACCCGAGTATTTTTCCGGGACTCTCTATAACGTCCTCTATAAGACTGCAAAGTTTCGTTTCAAAATTCCAACGGGAAGTTGGTCAAACAGAGCGTGACAGACGGACGGACAGACAGACAGACAGACGGACAGACGGACACTCCGTAATTATTATATATAGATAAATAAATGTTCATCAGAGTTGGCAAGTTATTTACAGACGATTATTTACGCGTAAATTACTACCCTTGTAAATAACTAGGTCATCTTAAATAACTGTAAAAAACTGTCTGGAAAAAAGCTTTTATTTCATATTTTTTGTTTTTTTTTTTGTGTTTTAGAGCAGGGATGAGCAACCCGCGGCCCGATAAACATGTTTATGCGGCCCGCCAAGCATTTCTAAAATTTAAAATAAATATTTTTTTTTAAACATTTTAACGGACGGGAAAAAATTTTGGTTCTTCGGGCGGCACACGGAGGAAAATTTTGGTTCCGCGGGTGGCAAAAATTTTGCGTCTCTAATAAAAAGGTAAAATATTGTAAAGGACGGGAAAAAATTTTGGTTCCGCAAAAGGGGAAAATGTTCCGCGGACGGCACACGGAGGAAAATTTTGGTTCCGCGGGTGGCAAAAATTTTGCGTCTCTAATAAAAAGGTAAAATATTTTTACGGGGGCCGCAGGGCGGAAAACTTTGGTTCCGCGAAAAATGATATCTATTTGAACTATAATTACTTTTTCCCAAAAAAATATAGGGGCCCTAAAAAATTTTTTGCACAGGGCCCTAAAAAAGCTAGTTACGGCCCTGACTTTATGTGCGGCCCGCCAAAAAATTTTAAAATTTAAATTTGCCCGTTGATTAAAAAGGTTGCTCACCCCTGTTTTAGAGCATTGACGATGTTGTTTTCTTTTTATTTAGTGAATAATATAACCAAAATGTTTATAAAATATTTAGTCCTGCGGAAAGTTTTTTTTCCCTCCCGTGGAAATCATTTTACCTTTTTTTTTTAGGGAAGCAAAATTTTTGCCCCCCTGCGCTTTTTTTCTTTTTTCCCCTTCTCTATTATGTATAAAATGTCCATAAAATTTTGAAGTCAACATTTAAAATGCAAGTTTGAAACTAAGGTGCTATGAGAAACTAAATATATCTCGACACAAAAAAATCTGGTGTGACCAGCACGGTGCACAACTTTCTCTTCCGAAGTCACACCAGATACATTTTTTTAAAAAGGATTTAGTTTTTTGTAGATAAAAGTATTCTGCATGAATGTAAAATTTTCTAAATTTTAAAATGAATTTTTTTTTCTATTTGACTTTTTTTTTGCTCTTGGGAACCGTACCGAGCAGAGATTATCCGGAACATTTAGAAAATAATTATAACTTCTTTTAATATTTGTTTTTTATTAAAAAATAATTTTAAACTTACAAAGGCCATATTTATATTGAAAAACAATATAAAACTTCATTTCAAAATACAACGTTTCGGTCACTTAATGTGTCTTCATTTAATGGGCTCACTAGAAATGTCGATTAAAAAAAAAAAAAAATTTAACGTTCATTTCTTCTTTACTTATATCACCTTAGAAAAAAACTCGAAGTTTTTAGATTCTTTAACAACATTTCGGTCAATTATTCTCTTGCCTTTTTTAATTTATTCTTGTGCAATACGTAGCTTTTATACTCATACTTGTTTGTAATTAAATACAATATTTTAATAAAATTATTTATTTATTTTTCAGATATTTCTCCGCTATTATGAAGTAAAACATTCTCTGGGTTCTCGTCTCCAAATCGTTTTGTGTCTCTTCAAAAGCCAGTCTTCGTGTCGGCCTAACACTCAGGCGGAGATCATTTGGGTGAGTTGAAATTCTCATTTTTACTTTTTATTTTAATTAATGAATGACCGTCTCATTGAGATTTTTATTCACTATTCTTCTTTTTTGAAACGACACAAAAATCCGGTACGACCAGTCACGTCGGATTTTTACGAAGTGAAATGAATTTGATGGAATAAAAATCCCTAAGGATATTTTCTATTGCTTTTATTACATAACTATTCATTACACAACAAAATACATAAGAAAATGTCATCAGAATTTTCACTACCTGACTCCCCTTTTATTTAAATAAAATAGAATCGTCCACCTTCCCTCCTAACGATAATTAGTATTAGAGAAGCCTAGGTACCCTCCCCTCTCTTTTTGCAATCAGATTGAAATATTCAATATAATAATTCCCTCTCTCTTCTTCTTCCTCCCACTTGTGACTAATTAGCCAATCACAAGGGTTGTATTCTTTGGCGCCTTTAGGCCTGCTTAGAAAAGAACACTGAGCTAGCCTAGAGAGGTCAGTAGAGGGGAGGCCTTTGAGTAAGGATTAACCTGTGCAACTTTTAGCAAGAAATACCCACGCCACCTCAGTTATAGTGCAGCCATCATAGCAGATGGCAGGCTCTCTCGCGCTCTCTTCGTTTCTCGCAGTTTTTGCCTAGGTATTTGACTTCTATATTGCTAATTATTTATTAATTATTCTCATTAATCATTCAATATTTATAATTGATAAAAAATTTCAAGAATTTCTAGATATTTTTTTTTTAATTTATTAATCACTGCCTCAACTACAAACAACACTTATTTTTTGATGTTAGATGACGCCTTTAAGCCCCAGGCCCCTTTCTGAATATTAGTGTCGTACCTTAAATGAATACATATTGTCGTTATTTTTCTTTTTTTTACTCTCCATTTTAATTAGATGATTTATTTATTTATTTTTACCATAAAATATCCCTATCTACTCTGAGTTCATGATCAAATTTTCTATACTCTTATGTCTTTATCTCATTTGATATAAGATTTATTAATTCTATGTGTACAAACAAATTATTTTATAAAAAATTAAAATATATCAAGTAAATTAAATGAATATTTTATATGAATTTGATAGGCATTTTATAAAGTATAGCGAATCTTATTTAGTTCTTAGACTTCTTATCCAGACATGTTCAGGTACTATACATTAACTCTTTATATAAACTTATACTTTGTTAAATATTGAATCAGTAGTTGAGGGCTAGGATATTCTTATTTGAAAGTGAAATTAAAGTTCAGTAATTCTTTCCTCTCGTTTTTGCTAAAGCGTTTCTGTACCTTCTAAGACCCTGAGGCAATACAAAATCACTTTCATGCAAAAGTTGCCTATGATGCCACACATTACATTTAGGCTCAAAGAAGTACATCTTCTATCTTTATCTTATATCAAGTTTTTGTCATTATTTAATCCATTTTACAAATTTTATTTTATTAGCTATTTCATATTGATTGAATGAAATCACACATACACACAGGAATCTAAATATTACATGAAACAGAAAAATATACCATTATCGGAGTCGAAAATATTTTATTTTTTATTCTTGAATTAAATCATCATTTGTGATATTTATTTGTTGATGGGTCAAACGCCATACTTAACATTATCAAATCCCTTAAATATAAAATTAATGAATAATTATATTTTTAACATAGGCCTACTATTTTTTTAAAAGAATTTTTTTCTTAGTTTTTTTTCTCTTTACTTCTCTTATCTCTTTCGAGTCTGAACCTGTCTGGATTCTCTTTGTTTTCTTAAAGAAATTATTCCATAAGCACCCTTTACTTTTAGAAAAAGGACATTTTAATAATCATCCTTCTTGCTTCAAGGTGAATTAATGAATGCAAATATTTTTTTTTAACCTTCTTTTTCTCTCCTTTTGGGTCTCATTTCACTTATATTTTATTTAAAAGTATGGTGTGACTTGTTGCACCAAATTTTTTGCGTCGACATATTTTTAGTTTGCCAATATACTGTATTAGAATTCGAGATGAAATTTTTTTTAGTTCCTTTCGGCGTAAACAAAACAAATTACGCTAGGTCTCGTTTTTGGATGATTTCGAGTACTAGTGCTTTTCTGTTGTACGTTTTTTTAGTTTTTGCCAATTTTCTCGATATTTGCTTTAACGATTTCATTCAAATTTGAAATATTTACTATTTGCGGTATACAAAACAAACTACAATTGATCTCGTCTTTGGGAAACCTCGCGTACTAGTACTTTACTGATGTACAGTTTTTTTTAGTTTTTCCAATTTTCTCAAAAATTCGCTATGGTTTATTCCAAATTTTAAATACCAATATGAAATTATCCTAGGTTTCTTCTTTGGAATCTTCGAGTACTATTACTTTACTGAGATATAATACTTTAGTTATTTTCAATTTTATCAAAAGAAAAAACCTAGCTCAGTCATCCCGGAACTTATTTATTAATATGTCGACACAAAAAATCTGGTATGACAAACACAGTATACAACTTTCAATTACCCAAGATAAGCGAAAGTTGTATATTATTGCTATGCGAAGAGTCCACCGTGTTATTTATTCTTTGCACTTTCGGACTTTTTTTTCAATATTACTTTCTCTTACCTATGTATATATGTAATATATATATAGAGAGAAATATTGATCATGTCAAAAATTCGATGTCGAGATTTTGATGGATCTTCACGTTTTGAGTCCCCTGAACCCAAAAAGTGATTTTCGCGACATGGTCTGTCTGTGTGTGTGTGTGTGTGTGGGTGGGTGTGTGTGGGTGGGTGTGTTGTGTTCAATTTTAAGCATGAAGGAATTGAGCTACGAGGTTGAAATTTTATATTTAAGTTAAACACCCCCGGGACCGGAAAAATAAGCTTTTAATCAAAATCGGCCAAAGAATACTAGTACTTTACTGATGTACTTTTTCAGTTTTTTTCGATTTTCTCAAAATTTCTCCAACGATTTTTTTTAAATTCAAAAATATTATTTTTTAGATTCTCTTTAAAATGTATATTCTCATTTTGCGATTGAAATCTTCTGAAGACCACTTTACTCTTGTATTTCATAGGGAAGGATAGGAGAAATGGTTGCCATGGTAACAAAATATAAATATTTTCCCATACTTATAAATTTTACATCTGAATTCCTATGTTCCGTACTGTCGGGAACTAAATACATGTCGACACAAAAAATCTGGTGTGACAAGCACAGTACACAACTTTCGATTACCGAAGGTAAGAGAAAGTTGTGTGCTGTGCCCAGTCACACCAGATTTTTTTTCTTTTTTGACGGTTATAAAAGCGACATTAAATAAAAAGTGAATCTATTTGATAGAAGTCAAATGAGAATATTACAATTACTGTAATATTCCATTCAAATCTTGCTCTTTGAGCCAGAGGTTTGCTTTTCTCACAATTTAAATTTTTTTTTTTGTTTATTTTTTAGAAATCGACGAATCGCCTTCGAGAATTGACATCATAAAGAGACCATCCTTCATCAGACATCGCGTTACGTCAGCCAGGCAGTCGTCACTACAGCAGATTCCACGAGTGTAGTAGCAGCTACATTTAAAGTCTGTATGAACATTTACGTGGGCGTAGAGTAAGCAGTTTAGGATTTTTCAAAATTTTTTTTGACTTTTCTTATTCCGGCTTAAATATAGAGTATTTTTACCTAGGTGCATGGATAGGATGTATTAATAATTCCAATGCAATTCTCCCATTTCAGAGTCCCTTTTAGATAGTTAAAGATTAAAATTCAAGATTTTTAAATTAAAAATTAATTAATTTTTAAAACTTCACTTCATTTTTACTTTTTTTATTTAAATTTAAATTAAGATAATTTGTCAAATTTTTTTTCTAAATTCATTTTTAAACTTTTTAATTTTTCTTATTAAAGAATAGGTTTTTATATTTCAGTACCCAATGCAGGTTTCGTTTCTCAAGGTAAAGGGATGGATGAATGTTCAATAAGCAAAAGGTATACGATTATTGGTAATATGTGGTCAGGCAGGGTACTCATTTCATCCCTTTACCCCTCGAGGGAGCAACATCAACATATGAGACAATTCAAGTGTGCATGTATTATTATTTTATAACTATTATTATTTAATTCAGTTTTAGGTTTTGCGTGTATGTGATTATTAACAAATACTATTTAAGGGGATCTATCTCTTTATGTTTAATGTTTAAGAATACACGCAATTCTTATTAGATTATTTAGAAATAGATAGGTTCTATATAGAGGGCGCATAATTAGAAAATCTCTACGCTCACGCATTTATATATTAATGGGGTTTTAGGCCTTCTATGTCGGAATTCTCTGATGTTCTCTTGAATTGACGTTCAATTGTGAATTGGTTCCTCAATACTGGCATAGGGTGTTGTTGTTCGTCCCATTTAGGTTTAGGCAGGGCTCCCAGGAGAGGATCATTTCACTTTTGACCGTTGTTCAAGGGAAATAGGAGAATTCCTCTATCGCATGTTTCTCCCTTTCGCGCATTTGAGAGAAAGAGTGTTTTCTCTTTCTCCGAGGCTCTTTGTCCATCAGTGCTGAGTTCTGGGCCTTGGTTGTTTCAGGACAGAGTGAGTTAATGTTCAAGATGTTAGGAGTTCGTATAGGATGTTGTTAGCTTTTAGGGTTCTTTTTTTTCAGCATGCATCTTGAACAACGTCATTCTGTTTCTGAGATGAGCAATCAAGGGGGATCTTCAGTATTGTTGGCCGGGCTTCCTTCCTAACTCGTGAATGAATATCAGATCAATAATCTCTGCTCTATTTTAGTTCGCTACGACATTGATTAGGCAGGTGGGTGGAGATTAATTGATCTGTAATGTGTCTTAGTACATGTGTACTGTATGTGTTCCATTTCCTCTTTACCTTTCTTTGGGTTTGTGGGCGCGTTTTCACCGTATCGTTTCGAAGTGATATAATGAAGGCTTACCTGCCTTCCGGGAGTGTCCGCGTTTCGCGATCGTTTCAAGAAAGAAGAGGAACTTCATTTTAGAATTAGATGACCGTCCCGGTCATAGGTAGTGGGATTAGGTTAGCTTTTAGGGAAGCCCTCGTTGAGCCGAAAGAAGCAGTCTACAAAGTAAGTTAAAGAAATTTTAAATATTTTTTATAAAATATTACGTAGTATCAATGATATAAATTAATCCTTTAAATCTTCTTTTGTTTTAGATGGTTAGGGTGGGAGTGGGGGCTGAGATCGTCGAGATTCTTCAGGGCATAACCAACTGGATCCTTTCGTAAGTAATATTTAATCTAATATCCTAATTAAAAAATTGCATAATTTAATAAAAAAAAATTTTCAGTTCGATCAGATCTTATTGAAGTTCCAGATTCCAATTCCTTTTTTAAGTTTTAAGAAACGATATTTGTTGATGACGCATTTCGGAGTTCCGGAGGCTGAGAAAGAAACAAAACAAAAATGTAGTAAGGTATAGTCTTGGGGTTCTCCGATATACGTATACTCATTATATATTATAGAGACTAATTGTATATTTATTTCTTCTTTTGTTTTAGATGTTTAGGGGGGGGGGGGGGGGGGGAGGTGGAGGCTGAGATCGGGCAGAATCTTCTAGGCGCACAACTCAATTATTTTGTAAGTAATATTAAACTTAACAATTTTAACTTCTATTTTAATAAAGAAATTCTACTTTTCACATTTTTTTTATAGGTACTTTTGAAAGAACATTTATTTACATATCAAGACTTCAAAATCCTTCAATAGAAATAAATTTTTTTCGCTCAGGATGAGAAGCGAACCTGGGACCCTATGCACGAGAATAACCTCTTTGAAGATTTATCAGGTGTGTTATGGTTACGTCTATTTCAATGGTTTCCAAACTTTATGTTACAATAGCTACCTTAAAAATATTTAATCGTATGACGTACACTTTACTGAAGTGGAAGCATTCGTAGCTCAGAACGCCATATATGAATCATCGTGTGGTTAGGTTTGGAACTAGAGTGCTAAGAGCAACTAAATATATCTCGACACAAAAAATCTGGTGTGAACAGCACTGTGCACAACTTTCTCTTACCGAAAGGGTAAGAGAAAGTTGTGTGCTGTGCGCCAGTCACTCCAGATTTTTTTTTTAGGAAAAGTTAATTTTTTCCGCCTCTTTTTTGGAAAACGAGATTTTTTTTTTTCGCGTCAGAATTTTCCCATTTTTTTTTTTTTTTATATAAAAAAACACACTTTTTTCTCATTCACACACATACACACAGTCTTTTCGGCAACTTAGGCCATTTAAGACTTTTACGATAACCGTTATTTAATAATATATATTTATTTGGGGTCCAGGTATTCTTATTTAAGCCATTTGGTATCCCAATAAAATCATCGGACTGCCTGGGATCCGAACCCGCGACTTTTGGTATACGAGGTTAGCACGCTAACCTCTACACCAAACCCCGAGGGCATTTTTTGTCTTGCTTTATAAAAAAGTAAAAATTAAATAAAGCCTTGATTAAATCTCTCAAATGAAAAATAATAGAAATTATTATATAATTAAATTTTTTATTTTTTTTTTATCTTAATGAGATCCGAGATGGGACTCGGATCAAAAGAATCAAACAGACACTATTATAGGCCGATATTTACAATTTTTTAAGATAAGAGCCTTGTATTTTTTAATGCCTGAAACGAGATGAATGAAAAAAAATTGCGGCACTTAATTAAGAAAAGGCAGGCTCGAGCGGGGTCCAGGGGGGGGGAGGGGGCGGAGTGGCCAGCCATATATTTCATCAGACGCCCAATACTGACTTATTAGTCGGGGGGAAGGGGGGGGAGTCATCTTGAACCCTCCCCCCCCCCCATCAAAAATTTCTGGCTACGCCTATGTAAAGAAGACATAAGAAATGAGCAATCTAACTCTGGTCCGGCAACCTCGCAGTTCAGATGTTTATTAATTAAATACATAATATCCATATACATGTAGGCCTATGTATTGTAGTTAATTATAAAGCAATTTCAATTCAGTCTCATTTAGACTTTATCAGAAAAGTTAAAGAAATAAAAAAAGCAACATCAAATGATTGGGAGTTTCTTCTTTAATATTTACGATTGAGGAATAGTGAATTTATTATACTATAGCTTTGATAAGAACATTGAAAATCAATTGAGAAGCTGCTCCTGTCGCCAGTCAGGCAGCATCACCGACAAGGGAAGAGGAAGGGCGGGAGAGCCCAGCCGATTATTCCTCTCGGCTTTCTTTCTCTCCTCTTGCCATTCCGTTTAAAAATTCTTTTGGTCAATCAGCCCGGCAATTCGTTCCCTTTTTTCTATTCACGCGTTCAAAAGACACCGTCCCTTTTTTCCGCCCTTTTTTTTTAGAGAGAGATTTACATAAAAGACCTTTCCGATTTTCGATCATTTTCTTTACATTCTGCAAACCAGATTCTGGCTTTCACTTTAACTTTCATCAGCCATACTGTTACTACCATAGAGAAATTTCAAATTTTTCTCAATAAAGAGATTTGTAGCTAAAAATTGTATTAAACAAAGAAAAAAATCTGGTGTGATTGGTCGCACAGCAGACAACTTTCTCTTACCTTCAATGTGTTCTGTGCTTGTCACACCAGATTTTTTGTGTCGACATATATTTAGTTCCCGACAGTACGGAACATATGAATTCAGATGTAAAATTTATAAGTATGGGAAAATATTTATATTTTGTTACCATGGCAACCATTTCTCCTATCTTTTCTATGGAGTACAAGAGTAAAGTGGTCTTCAGAAGATTTCAATCGCAAAATGAGAATATACATTTTAAAGAGAATCTAAAAAATAATGGATTTTTGAATTTTAGAAAAAATCGTTGGAGCAAATTTAGAGAAAATCGAAAAAAACTGAAAAAGTGCATCAGTAAAGTACTAGTACTCTTTGGTCGATTTTGTTCAAAAGCTTCGTGTCACGTCCCAGGGGGGTGTCTAACTTAAATATAAAATTTCAACCTTCTAGCTCTTTTCGTTCTTGAGATATTTTGTTCAAAGACACACACACACACAAAACAGACCATGTCGCGAAAACCACTTTTTTGGATTCAGGGGACCTCAAAACGTGTATATCCATCAAAATCTCGACATCGAATTTTTGACATGAATCCAATACTTTCTCTCTATATATATATTACATATATACATAGGTAAGAGAAAGTAAAAACGCTTAGAGAGAGAGAAAGAGTTTCATCTACCTAAATATATAAATCTCGCATTAAATAAAACTTTCTTTTTTTCTTCATTTAGTTATTTTTGTATTTTTCGATTTATTATTATTTTTTTTTTTTAAACTGTGAAATATATGGCCCGCAAAGTCAGAACAGCCGAGTGCACATCAGGTTCTGTGGGTGGTAGAGGGAGGGGGGGGGGGGGGAGCCGGTCTTTGAATGGGGTTGATTACGTCATTTCTGCCTTCTGATTTATTAGAGTGCTGTGTCTCTGTGCTAGATAAAAATAAAACATTTATTAGATTATACGGGACCGTAGCGAAAAAATCAGACAACTCATTTTTAAAAAAAAAAAAACCTTCCCTCACCCCGGGAAGTCACCCCATTTAAATCGCCAATCTTGCTTTGAAGGGGGTGTATGTGTGTGCCAGCCAACCTCGGGGGGTTGACATTTAACCCTGTCATTTAAATGAAAAAAAATATACCGGTAGCTAATATAATAAAGAGAAGTGATATTCAGTCACCTTGGCCTGCACGCTCTCTCTTGTTGAATTTGCATAAATACAATGATAGATTTTG
Organism: Euborellia annulipes; assembly: GCA_023213315.1. Taxonomy (NCBI): domain Eukaryota; kingdom Metazoa; phylum Arthropoda; class Insecta; order Dermaptera; family Anisolabididae; genus Euborellia; species Euborellia annulipes. The sequence continues at coordinate 8,336 of JAKCPI010031530.1, read as the reverse complement.
CTAAGCTTAAATATTCTGCACCTTATCTCCGTACGTCTCCGCCCTCCGTCGCCTCCCTCCCCCCCCCCCCCCCGTTCTCCACCCCCTTCCCACAGGCCAGAGCTTTAATTCACTTGCGCCGACGCCAATACGGACCCGAGGCCCGAAAATGGCGGCCGGATGCCATCACACACACACCCCCCACCCTCTCGATTTATAACCTTCACATTTACATACGAATAAATAAAAAATAGAAAATATTTCACCTATCTAACGAATTAAATTTTTATTTGACAATTTTGCAAAATTCCCCCCTCTCCCCTCCAAGGCTCTTCTTTTGAGTTGTTAAAAACGATCGCTAGAATTGTATATCAAATTAAATACCCCGGTCCAAATTAATAGGAACCGACCGAAATTTCGGTTTCGGTTTCGGCCAGTTTCGGCCAAAAACAAGCTGAATGTTTCGGCCGGCCGAAACTTGAGTTTGAAAAGTTAGAATGAGACTCGTATACTAAAAAAAATGTCGAATGAGATTCGCAAGTGGTGGTGGTACAGTCTAATGCCTGTTGAAAATACAGAAGTAAGGGACAGACATGTAAATAACAGAAAGACTGCCAGCTCCAGCTCGGGTAGCTCGTGGTCGCTATTCTCGAATCTACAATATGTGGAGCCCTGAGTAAAGTGATTGTGACTCATCACGAGGGAAAATTTACTAAAAAAAAAGATAAAATAATATGAATTTTGAATAGGAAATACAAGTTTCGGTTTCGGTTACGATTTCGGCCGAAACTAAGATTGAGGCGGAAATTCTGTTTCGGTCGGACCCTACAAATTAATTGCTTGAATATTTTTCTAATTTAATATTGTAGGTGTGGCTGTTGAGTTGTAACAAGGAAGGATTGCAAAAGCAGAGATTGGCAGCCAATTTTTTTTTTTTTTTTTCCTCTTTAATTGGCCGACGCTTCAGTTTCGATAGGCCCCATCTTCAGGGCCCAATAAGTAACAAGAAAGTATATTTATTTTGCATTAGGCATATTTGTATTAGGATGGATCGAATAATAAATAAAAAATAATTTCCTTCGATGATTTGTAGCAAGATTTATTAAAAAATCTGGTGGATCTGTCTCATTAAAATCATTACCCTCGGTAATCGAAAGTTGTTTACTGTCCTTGTCACACCAGATTTTTTGTGTCGACATATATTTAGTTTCCGACAGTAGGCCACGGTACATTTGAATTTCAAGATGTAAACTTTATAAGATTGGGAACTTAATTATATTATGTTACAATGACAACCATTTCTCCTATCTCCTCTATGGAGTACAAGAGTAAAGTGGTCTTCTGAAGATTTCAATGACAAAATGAGAATATACATTTTAAAGAGCATCTAAAAAATAATTGATTTATGAATTTTAAACAAAAATCGTTGGAGCGAATTTAGAGAAAATCGAAAAAAAAAAACTGAAAAAGTTCATCAGTAAAGTACTAGTACTCTTTGGTCGATTTTGTTCAAAAGCTTCGTCTCAAGTCCCATGGGGGTGCCTAACTTAAATATACAATTTCAACCTCCTAGCTCCTTTCGTTTTTGAGATATTTTGTTCACACACAGACAGACAGACAGACAGACAGACCATGTCGCGAAAACCACTTTTTTGGATTCAGGGGACTTCAAAACGTGTATATCCATCAAAATCTCGACATCGAATTTTTGACATGAATCCAATACTTTCTCTCTATATTTATTAACATATATATAGAGGTAAGAGAAAGTAAAAAAATGTTCGATTTTGATTTAATAATTTAGCAGAAACTTCGCGCTAAGCTCTTTTGAATATAATTCAATTCCCACCCCCCTCTTTCTCTCTCTATCCCATTCAGTTAATAAAGATAACATTTCTGATAGCGGAACTACTAAGGCAAATGACCATGAGCTGTAATCATAATGGTTCGTGTTAAACTGTGAACATATCGTGGAGGGGTTGTTTTGTTTCTTAGTGCCCCGGCGTGACGTCACGGTGCCGTATAATTTGGGTAGAAGGGAGGGTGCAGCGGGATGCTCCTCGACCTCCGTATGTGATGATATATGGCCTTAGGGTGTTCGAATATGCGCCGTGGCGATGGCCCCTCATTAGAAAGACATTAAGCCACAACGACGACGACGACGACGACGACGACTAACTCAATCAGGGAGCAACACAAAGCGGCGGAGAGCAAACGTCAAACGCCAGCCAGAACATATAAATATTGAAGATATTATACGATTGGCTATGGTGCATTAGAATTGGTAAACGGGAGAGAAGCATGCGATGCCATGCCTATAAGAGAACAGCATAGCGAAAACAAATAAAAGCGCGTTTCAATGCTTGTGAAATGAAGTAAAGAACATACAGTATTTATTAGTATATTAAACATGCGTCACTCTGGGAAAACTTGTATTAGTGAGCTCTAGAAAAGACTTATGGGCAGGACCGCAGACAGACTTGACGGGCCCCGGGGCTACTTAATAATAAGCCACCGACCCTTAAAGTTTTTTTTTAATATGTAAAAGCCTATTGTGCCCTTCATGCCAACAATTTTTACTTTCTCTTACCTATGTATATATGTAATATATATATAGAGAGAAAGTATTGGATTCATGTCAAAAATTCGATGTCGAGATTTTGATGGATCTTCACGTTTTGAGGTCCCCTGAATCCAAAAAAGTGGTTTTCGCGACATGGTCTGTCTGTCTGTGTGTCTGTGTGTGTGTGTGTGTTCAATTTTAAGCATGAAGGAATTGAGCTAGGAGGTTGAAATTTTATATTTAAGTTAAACACCCCCCGGGACCGGAAAAATAAGCTTTTAATCAAAATCGGCCAAAGAATACTAGTACTTTACTGATGTACTTTTTCAGTTTTTTTCGATTTTCTCAAAATTCGCTCTAACGATTTTGATTAAAATTCAAAAATCAATTATTTTTTAGATGCTCTTTCAAATGTATATTCTCGTTTTGCCCTCAAAATTGTTTGAAGCACACTTTACTCTTGTGCTTCATAGGAAAGATAGGAGAAATGGTTGCCATGGTAACAAAATATAAATATTTTCCCATGTTTATAAATTTGACATCTTAAATTCTAATATAACGGCGAAAACTAAATATATCTCTACACAAAAAATCTGGTGTGACAAGCACAGAACACAACTTTCGATTACCGAAGGTAAGAGAAAGTTGTGTGCTGTGCGCCAGTCACACCAGATTTTTTACATAGTTTTTGACAACATTTTTGAAACAGTTATACATAGCTTTCAATATTTATTTAAATAAAAAAGTTATTTAAAAATTTTTCAAAATTTCCTAAACATAGGGTTACCATAATTTATCCGTACAGTCGATTACCGGAGGGGTTTAGAGAGTATGGAAAATTTTTTGAAAATTAGACACTGAAATCTGCGTTTTTAGCTATCCTGAGAAGTGTAAAATATTATCAAACTTGCTTTGAGCTTAAAGGCCCCGGGCCCCCTCAGGAAAAAAATTTAAAAAAGATAATTTTTTTAATAAAAACCTTAAGATTTGTGCTTAAATGCCCGGGCCCCTCTACGAAAACAATTTTTTTTATTGAAGTTTTAGCCATGAAAACAAGGGCGGATACAAGGGGGGTAAAGGGGGTAATTACCCCCCCCCCCCCCCGAGATTAAAAAAAAATACTTTTTTTTTTTGCAAAAAAATTTATTTTTAATGTAAAATTTTTAAAATTAATACTTAAAAATTTGATGTGTATTTATATTCTGGCAAACAAGTACAGAATGCGCTTTTAAATTACCGAAATTAAAAAAAAATAGTGTGCTGTGCGACGAGTCACACCAGATTACCTCCCCCCCCCGAGAAACACCTCTGGATCCGCCCTTGCATGAAAATTATTTTTTATTAGAATTTTAAGGTTGGAACTCAAAGGGCCCTGGCCCCCTCTGAGGGGGCATAAACCCCCTGCCCCCTGTCTGCGGCCCTGTCTATGGGACAAACTATTTTTTCTGTATTGGATTCTTTTATAATTAAAGTCCATTTTTTGCTTTCTCTTACCCTTATATATGTTAACGAGCCGGCCGCAGCCGCTTTGCGGCTGCTCCGGCTGGCCAGGAGGATCAAAATGAGCAATCGCTCATGTCTCTACGCCTAATGGCTCCTGAGAACGTAGTGACACACACACACACACACACACACATTCGTCGTTTATATATAGTAGGGGTAACCAATGAAGTACGTGGCTGTTGATTTATACACCTTCCTTGTGGATAGTAGGGGTATTCATGATCTTGCGTTTTGTCGTAAATGTCCTAAATCGTAAACAGTTTAGCACAAAAGTTAACGAACGGACCAAAAATAAATTTTTCCTATGTCATATTTGATGAGATTCGGTGAGATCGAACAACATTCATAACCTACTAAAAGTCTTTTTCTTTTTAAAATTGTATCACATATCTCATTCATTTTTAGTTTTAAATAAATAAATAAGAGAAACAAACAAAACAACACACTAAACACTTGAAAACAAAACACAAACTGCACAAACACTTTATAGGTTAGAATATAACTTTGACATTTCTAATGGCGGAAATCGATTTACAAGATACGACACCGATATAAGAGACCTGTGGCCGTCGTATGTTCTATTTAGCAATACGAGAGGTAAATTTCGTATATCCTATACTCAAATAAGACATAGGAGACTTTTAAGACGATAGGACGTCGCATATACAAGATCATGAATACCCCTAGTATAGATATATAGAGAGAGAAAGTATTGGTTTCATGTCAAACTGGCTAACACCAAATTTTTTTTTAATTTTTATATTTCTGTAAACTCACTCTAATTATTTTATTCATTTTTGTAATTTTGTATAGCCCCTGATGAAAAAGTGCTATTTTTTAAACACTAACACTTTTTTCTCATTCACACTCACATTCACACAGTCTTTTCGGCAACTTAGGCCATTTAAGACTTTAAACGATACTCGTATTTATATAATATATATTTATTTGGGGTCCAGGCATTCTTATTTAACCCATTTGGTATCCAAATCCCTTAAAATCATCGGACTGCCTGGGGTCCGAACCCGTGACTTTTTGGTATACGAGTTTAGGACACTACCCTCTACACCAAGCCCCGAGGGCAAATGCTATTAAATGCCTTTGAAATATTCAGAGAAAACACTCTAATGTCTTCTTCTTCTTCTTCTGTCCTCGCCCTTATTATTCCCGCGGTGCGGGGTCGGCGAAAACACTCTAATGTCTAAAAGTCATTTTTCTCATTGCCAAGAAACAAGTATACACCTTTCCTATGATAATATATAACAATTCTATCTGCATCTCAATGTTGTATTCATTGACATTGCATATATTCTCATAAGAACTGAAGATAGAATTTTTAAATTAAAACCGAAACGTTTTCTTTTCATTCGGTAGAGGCCTGTTTGGCTAACACCCTCTGCTTCTATTTATCTTGGAAAAATGATGAAAAATGATCGCGGGATCCACACGCCCGCAGCAGGAACACACAGGGATCCACACGTCCACACACAGTAGATCGAAAGAGACCAGAAGAAAAATGTGTGTCCCTGGTGCGTGCGTGTGTATCTCTGTGTGTCCCTGCTGCGGGCGTGTGTATCCCTTGACATCGTAGATATTCTCAACCCTTTCATTTCCATCATAAACATATAATTTTAAAGCCTCCTTCCTTCTTTCTAAAGAAAAACTCGAATTATTTACAAATGACTGAAAATGAATTTTCGAATTAAATATGTTTAAAATAAAAAAAAAAATATGAATAATTCATTGATTATAATTTTTGAATTTTATTTATAAAAACAAGGATTCGTCATCTTTGATATAGAAAAGGAAGAGAGGAAAGAGGAGAAAATAAAAAAAAATAAAACATGGAATCTGTATTCGACGCTGGCATGTGCTATCGGGCCCAACTTTTTTTTTTTTTTTTTTTTTTGGTGGGGTGAAAATCTTTCTTCAATCAAATATTGCGGTTTCTAGACGATAAATGCTCCTCTCTCTCTCTCTCTCTCTCTCTCTCTCCAATTCAATAAGTCCGAATTTTCAAAGCTGTAATAGTGTCCATATATAGAATGGAATATGTAATTTATTTATTTATGACCCTTCTCTTCTCTTCTTCTCTCCACATCTTCCTCTTCCTGCTTCTCTTCTCTTGGGCTCACTCTCTCTCTCTCTCGGCCCCCACAGTAATAATAACAAATGCATAATTCATAGATACACACTCACTGAGCTAAGAAAGATAAATTGTATTTTAGGTCTTTGATTATCATAAAAAACAAATGAAAAATGGCGTCCGCTACTCTTGGAAATAACTACACATATGCCACTGGACTTGGCTCCAAGATGGTGCAATCTTGACTCGATTAAATTTCCTTTCATTTCAGAATTTAATTTTTTTTTTTTGTCTTCCTTGACGTTTCTAGACAAGAGACACAAAACAATTTCCCCCTAATATATTATATATTATATATTATATATTTATATTATATATTATATATTTATATTATTATATATATAATTCTTCTGTACGTGTGTATGTGACTGAACTCCTCCTAAACGACTGAACCAATTATGATGAAATTTTCTGTGTGTGTTTGTGAGAGTCCCGGACAGGTTTTGTTTCACAAATAACAATAAGTTAATGAGTAATTAACCGTTAAAATAAGAAAAAAATAAAAATTAGAAGAAATAGTTGCCATTGTAACAAAATATAAATATTTACCCATGTTTACGATTTTTTTTTTTTATTTACATTTTGAATTCTAAAATATCGGCGTAAATTTTTTGTCTGTGTACCGGGAGAGTCCCGGAAAGGATATGATTCACAAAAAATCTTAAGTTCATGAATAATTAATTAACCGTTAAAATAAACTCTATATATTATAAAAATGAATTGGGAAAAATGTTTGTATGTACCGGTATGTATATATGTATATGATTTATAGAAATCCACAATTTTCAATGAAGGCGAGCAAGGGGGGGGGTCCAGGGGCGCAGCCCCCTGCTAGGCGTAAAGCCCCGCCGAAGGCGGGGCTTTGCGTCTAGTATAATTTATAATAATAAAAAAAAATATTTAAGAAAAGTATTATCATATATCGATTTTTGGTGGGGGAAAAAACTTAAAAATAAAAGTTTAATATATACGCCTGTACCTGGAATATAATATTTTTACTTTCTCTTACCTATGTATATATGTAATATATATATAGAGAGAAAGTATTGGATTCATGTCAAAAAATTCGATGTCGAGATTTTTTGATGGATATACACGTTTTGAGATCCCTTGAATCCAAAAAGTGGTTTTCGCGACATGGTCTGTCTGTGAACAAAATATCTCAAGAACGAAAAGAGCTAGGAGGTTGAAATACACATACAGTATCCGTCGAGGGTGGATGACTGGGGGGGTGGTAAGTCAGGGAGAGTTATCTGCTCGCAAAAAAAGTAAAACAAATAAAAATAAAATAATTTATTAAAAATTTATTAAAAAAAAGATAAAAAAGGAAAATTTATTTCAATTGAAAAATTTATTATTATTTTTTTGTATTTATTATTGAAAAAAAATATTAAAAAAGCAATCAAAGGAAAAAAGGAAAAGGAGATATGCGGCTTCTTTGGTCTTCATAAAAATGAGTGGCGTTTCGGTCCCAATTGGTTGCCTTCGTCCGGGCGCAAGCGAAGGCGAATAAAGTTTATAATAATAGTAGTTTCGGTCCTCTTCTGGATATGATTTGGTGTCGTCAGTTGTCTCCTGATCAGAAGATGAGAAGAGAAGGCGGCCCAATAGCCGACAGCCGAGTCTTGATGATGTTGGCGGCCCAATAGCAGACACAAGTAGCATGTTCTGCTGGCGGTTTCAGCGCCGAAAGCCGAGTATTGTAGATGTTGGCGGCCCAACAGCCGACAACCGATTGTTATAGATCTGAGGGCTTTCCCAGCCCTCAAACGAGTGATGTAGGATGTTGGCGGCTGGACATCTAGCCATCGAATGAATGAAGATCTGTGGGCTTTGCCAGCCCGCAAACGATTTAAGTTCGGCACCCCCCATGGGACGTGACACGAAGCTTTTGAACAAAATCGACCAGAGTGCTAATACTGTACTTTACTGATGCACTTTTTCATTTTTTTTTTTTTTTTTTTTTTTTTCAATTTTCTCAAAATTCGCTCCAACGAGTTTGATTTAAAATTCAAAAACGAATTATTTTTTAGATGCTCTTTAAAATGTATATTCCCATTTTGTCATTGAAATCTTCTGAAGACCACTTTACTCTTGTACTTCATAGAAAAGATAGGAGAAATGGTTGCCAGGGTAACAAAATAT
>JAKCPI010031529.1:0-11286 GCA_023213315.1 Euborellia annulipes | reverse complement strand
GGAAAAAGAAAAGAGCAAAAAGTTTTTAGAAACTATATACTATAATATATTGGAAATATTTCGGCCGGTCCAATGCCTGGCCATCTTTAGTGCAAGATTAATCCTTCATCGTAAATATTTGCAAAGCCACCAATGAACCTTATCTCCAATCGAAATATTTGTAAATGTACAATATAAGGCAGATTCATAAAACTTTTTACTGTAAAATATAGCATTTTAAAATAATTATGACGAATCAATAAGACGGCCAGAAATAAGTTTTCAATATTTTGAAACTTTTGAATTATTATTTTTTTTTAAAGGTTTAATCGTATATAAAATTTAAAAATAAAATACCTATCAAATCATTTCAAGCAAGAAACTCATTGTATTATATTATAAATTAAAAGTCTTATCTTTACATAGATAATTAATTATTGAAATAAAACTTTCTGCTACTTGAATTGAGGAAAAAGAAATGATAAATTCCACTCATCTTTGATACAACCCCTCCCTCTCTTCTAACTAAATATTTATTAATAAGTTTTCTTTCCACTTGTTACAGGTTCACCTATCCAAATTCTATACATGAGTTAGTACTAACTGCCAGAACACCAACTTCCCGACGAATTCAAGATCCCTCATTTGGTAATATATTTCTTTATTTTTTAAATTCCCAGTAATCTCTCGCGCTAGTCGGGTTAATCGATCCCGCCCGACTATTTGAAACCGCACTAATCAAGGTGCTAACAAACACAAAACTCGATAATTGGTTCCAAATAAAATTTTTTTCCTATTTATCAATAAATAAAATGAGAATAATCTATTCAAATCTATCTTTTTTCAAATAGATAATTAAGGTGAAGGTTTCGAATTCCGTATCATGCGACAAAAATTTATTTCAATTGGATTGGCTACCAATCCAATTGAAATAAATAGAGACGAGGTCTAAATGGTATTCGATGCCGAAAAAGACCTTAAATGAAAAAAAAAAAATTTGGATAATTATTCCAAGTGAAACAATTTTTTTTGGAAATTTTCAAACCAGACCTGGTTTCCCCTTCCCGGCTACGGGATTAATCTAAGACGGATTATGCGGGATATTACTACTTATAAAATATATAATAAGATACACAAACACACTCTTGATAAAATTAGTTTTAAAGATTAAGACCCATTTATATTATTATTAAAACTTTGGATTCGGGGATAAAGTTTATTTCAAACAGAACTTCGATATGCTGCAGTTACTTCATCATTCACTTGTGGACGGTGAGATAATTTTATTAAATAAATTTTCTTTGAATTTTTATTAATTATTTTTCTGGTCGACTGATTTGCAAATTACAATTTCGAATTATTATATTATCGTCAGGACCTATTAAAATAAACATTCGTTTAGATTTTTACATTCAACATTACACATCATTTTACAATCTTTGTAATATACAGTATATATATACAATCCTTTTAAATTTTTCATTATTTTTTACTTATATTTAAGTTAGTCACCCACGTCTAACTTAAATATAAAATTTCAACCTTCAAGCTCAATTCCTTCATGCTTTAAATTGAACACACACAGACACACAGACAGACAGACCATGTCAAAACCACTTTTTTGGATTCAGAGGACCTTAAACGTGTATATCCATCAAAATCTCGACATCGAATTTTTGACATGAATCCAATACTTTCTCTCTCTCTATATATATGTATATTACGTACATATAGGTAAGAGAAAGTAAAACTAAAAAACAACTGTATAATATATAATAAAAAAGATCTTTAATGTTTAATAATAAAAATGCATTAAAAGATCCCGCTTGTTAAAAATAGTTTAAAAAATGACCACTAGAGTGTTAAAATGACAGTTGAAAGAAATGGACAAAAGAAAGTGATTTTACTCAAAGAGTATAGAAATTTTAATCTAATAAATTTGTGAAACATGTCTGTTTAATTAATGTAATTTTATTAAAAGAACTTTATAAAAATAAAATTCATGGTAAGAAAAATAAAAAATCTTAAAATGTTATATTAATATAAAATAATAAAAAGAAATCGTGTTTTTACAGCTTTATTTTAAAATTCTAAATAACAAAGAGTAAAATATGTGAAAAGCCTACATCTTTGATTTTCAAGAATTTATGTTTCTTCATAAAATAAAATTTAGTATTTTGATAATGTTTTAAAGGTAAAAATCACTTGATTATATAATATATCTTAATTGATTGAATGTGTAATGTTAAAATTAAAAACGTTAAAAAATGAGAAATGTAAAAGGATTGTATATATATGACAAAGATAGTAAAATGATGTGTAACGTTGAATGTACAAATTTAAACCAATGTTTATTTTAATAGGTCCTAACGATGATATAATAATGATGGAGTCATGAAAAAAACAAGACGAATGCAGCCAATTATTATTTTATTTCAAATCTCACCCTCACGGCTGACGTTTCGGCCCGAGGTCTTTTCATGACTCCATCATCATTAAGCCTACAGCCACAGATCTTTTTCGATTGGATGATATAATAATTAGAAACTGTTAATTCCAGGAGGAGTGGCTGAATGTATAATGAGTAGTGAGGAGAAACATATTGTCAGAAGTTGCCAAGAGCCTCTATGAGACAAAGTGCTGTTTGCCTCGAGCAAACAGCACTTTGTCCTGATGAAGGCCGGAATATCGGCCAAAACGTCGACAAGCGTGTAAACTAAAGCTAAAGATAAATATATTTTTTCTTTATTGCTTTTGGCTGCCTTGAATCTCCTCACTATTCATTAGAAACTGTAATTTGCAAATCAGTCGACCAGAAAAATAATTAATAAAAAATTAAACAAATTTTCTTTGAGAATTTATTTAATAAAAATAACTCACCGTCCCCAAGTGAATTATGGAGTAACTGCGGCGTATCGAAGTTCTGCTTTATATTATTATTGACAAATATTTCGGTCAAAATTGTAGTTAAATCATCTTCAATGGGAAAATAAGTAGTATGGGACGGGATGCGACCCCAGTGAGTCGGCACTTTCTTCATCTCTTCTTTATCTTTCAGTCTCATTCTCTTTTATTAATTTTAATTTCTCTTTTTTATAGATACTTTGGATATTCACAAATTTCGATCGCTATCAAGGGACGTTCAACACGCTAATTCCCCGGTGTCACCCACCCGAGGTTCCGCCACGCTTGGCATTGCCTAATTGCAACGATCTGGGAGGCTGTAAACAAGACAAAGGAAGAGAATTGTAAGTCCTTTTTTTATTTGTTTTTAAGTCATTTTCTACATCTAAGGCCATTTAGACCCCATCCCTTTTTACAATATTTAAAATGATTCGATCATCCCCGACCCCAATAAAAAAAAACACAATTTCCTAGCTACGGCCCTCTCGCCATTGGTTTTACAAAATGTTAACATTTGAATTATGAAAGATATGCAATATTTTTTTTATCGGATTCCAATAAAAAAATTAGTCTAATACAAGTATTTCCCTCTATGGACTTGATAAAATAAAAACGCTGACCATAATTTAGGAAGCCTGAATATTCAAGTACCTGAACCATTCCAATTAGGGTAAAAACAACCGCCAAATCAAAACAAAAATAATTAAAATTTACCTACAGAGAAACATAAATCTAAATTAAACTTTAAATGAATTTTATATTTGATTGCAATAAGATAATTTATTTAAGAAATTTTACCATTTCCAAAATACATACTCTATGAGTGTGTGGACTCTCATGAGCCGAGCCGAGCCAAAATCAGCCATGGTTTGCATAATCTGAGGCACGAGCCTAATCCATGAGAGCCCACAAACAAGCGGATCTGCTCCCGAGCCGAGCCGGACAGAAGGCCCAGACGGATAGGTCTCGGCTCGCGAGAATCCACACCCTTGCGGATTTGGCTCGTTTGAAAGATAGCCGGGCCGGGCTCGCCGGCTCGTACGGCGTGTATGGGACGCTTCAGGGCTCTGGCCCGATCAAATAATTTACCGATAGTGACTAGCAATTTCGTTTATATTAAGTATCAAATTGAGGCTCGCTAAATAAACAAGTTAGATAAAATTCATTTTATATATTTTAAACTGTTCCAGGTTTTTTTTTTCTATACTTATATGGACACAAATCGAGAATTTAACTCTTAATTTACTTTAAAATGAAATATATATAATGAAAGATCTCTTTATGAGCTCAAGGCCAGAATAACAAGCAATATGAGACCATCAATTATGCAACGAATTGACTCGAATGAAGTATCAACATTTATGCCGGACACTTTGAAGTGTGATAAATAAAACTGGACTTTAAGTCGCTGATCTCTAAACTTATTTCAGCTGCATCTTGCCAATAATAACAATTAGACACGCTTTGCAAAAGTTTTTATTCTTATTTTTTACTAATATACTTTCTGATGCGGGCTACTAAAGAAATACGTTCACTTACATCATCGATTAAATAAAATCTGTAAGCACAGAATAATGAAAAATATCATATATTTTGGTCAATGCATAATTAATTAAAAAAAAAAATACAGTCTAGTTGGCGTCAGATACCGAAGAAGAAGAAATTTAAAAAATTCTTCATTTTTATTAATACCGGTATAATATTGTATAATTACAAGAAAATTTTGAAATTATAATAATCCATTAAAAATAGGATCCCGTAGTCAGAAAATTTTTTCGCTAGTTGTTTTTTGGACGACCCCTATAATTAGCCCCCCCCCCCCAATTTTTTTCTCGGTATTTTATTTTTTTTTATTTTTGGATGGGTTATTCTTAATACCTTTCAAGTATTAATTAGAAATTATCGCTGGACAACATACATAAAGAATATCAGGAGATTAAACCAAAACATACAGTCACAAAACGTTAGGATTTTGCTTTTGTGAAAAATGTTACTAATTTTTACACATTCTTTGACACGGATCTCCCATCAAATTATATTTTTATACTGAACATAGCCAGGGGTTATGCCAGTCGAAAAAAAAGGTCCATTTAAAGATTGTGTTTTAATCTCCGGATATTCCTTACCTTTCAAGTATTTTAATTTATCCAGGGCCCTCTTAGAAAAGCCGGCGAGGTTGTAATTTGCCCATTCAGGTCCATGCATATAGATAAAAAATTTTATATTAGTTACCGGTAGCTAAAGCTAACCAGTGATAAATTTTTGTTTTGATAAAAAATAAATTAATCATGCCAGGGTAAAATTAGACGATCGAAAGGAAATATGGTTTGGTAACCCTATCATGAGGACAAGGCTGTTTTTACTTTCTCTTACCTCAATATATGTTAATATATAGGGAGAGGAAGTAATGGATTCATGTCAAAAATTCGATGTCGAGATTTTGTGGGATATACACGTTTTGAGGTCTCCTGAATTCTAAAAGTGGTTTTTTGCTACATGGTCTGTCTGTCTGTGTGTCTGTGAACAAAATATCTCAAGAAAGAAAAGAGCTAGGAGGTGGAAATTTTATATTTAAGTTAGGTACCCCATTTCTCCGCGAATATTAGCCACAGCAAGCAGTTTTATAAATAAAATAATAAATAAGAAAAAAATATAAAAATATTTTTATATATCTATTATATTTTTTTTAGCACTAAAAATTTTTGCATTTGTATTATTAATATTTTATAAAATTTGGGAGGGGGAGGATACGATTAAATATTTTTAAGGAGGTAACATTAAGTTTGGAAACCACTGCTCTAAGCTATTTCCCTTCAAACCCAGGGCATCTAAATTACCTGTACAACCTCTACATCACAAGTTATATTAAAAATTTTGAAAGGTATTCTGAATGGATTATTTCAAGAAAATTTCCTTGATATTAATCACAAAAATAATACCTATAGAGATTATGAAATTATTATAAAGTGTTATTCTTTCTCTAACTCACAATATAAATATGAATGAAATATTTTAGGTGCTTAAATAAATTATAAATTTTAAGCTGGGACCACTCTTTTAAAAATTTGCCTTGTGCTAGTATTTCATGCTAATTCGTTTGGACCCGACTCAATAGGCAAATACTCTTTATATAGAGAACAAAGGACAAAAGACCATTAATTATAACGTCATTAGAGCATAAACATGTTAATAATTGAATTCGTAATTTTTACTGATGTTCGATGTCATTGGCCTTTAAGAATTCATGCAGCGGGACTGGCCCTTGGGAAGAAAACTAATAAAATTGATTAGAATAATCTAAATACCTCCTATAGTTTAAGCCCTCCGTTATCATCAGCCACTCAGTTCGTACTGTCACTTTCAATATTAATATTTACCGCCACCCTAGAGAATAGAGCCGTGAAGTTAGATAACCAGAGCGTCTAGCTGCCGTAAGTGTTGCCTCAAAAATTGAATTTCCCCTGCAATATTAAAAATTATTTTAGAAATATTTATGAATTCTTGATCATAAGATCATATTTAAAACTAAAATTAAAATTTTATTCCCATCTATTTGAACTGTTTTTGATTTGTTTTCTTTGTTTCTTATTCTAACTTTATGAAATTTAAAATATAGCTTCACAAACTTCATATATAAAATAATAAAATAAAATAAATTTTAATTTATTTTATATGTGAAGCTATATTTTGAATTTCATAAAGTTAGATTAAGAAACAAAAAAAAAAAAAAAAAAACAAATCAAAAAGTTTGGATTGCTTTATAAATATTAACATTCAAATACATGGGAATAAAATTTTAATTTTAGTTCTTAAATATGAACTTATGATCAAGAATATTTCTAAAATAAATAAACATTTTTTTTAATATTGCAGGGGAAATACTATTTTTGAAGCAACACACGGCAGCTAGGCGCTCTGGTTGTCTAACTTCACGGCTCTATACTCTAGGGCAGTGGTTTCCAAACTTTATGTTACCAAGCCTCCCTTAAAAATATTTAATCATTTCACGCCTCCCCTCCCCCATATTTTATATATGCTATAATAATAAAAACACAAAAGGTTATCAATACAAACCATTATTTATTATTTTTTTTTTATAAAACTTAAGCAATCATTTGGAAAATTGCTCGCTGTGGCTAATATTCGCGCCTCCCCTTAGACTAGACCGCGCCTCCCTAAGGAGCCGCGCCTCATAGTTTGGAAAACGCTGCTCTAGGGTGACGATTAATATTTAAACTAACTATACTAGTGATATATCCACACGACTCACTATGGGTTTTTCCTAAACAGTCAATTTTACAGCATTTTTAATTACTTGTCCTCACTGAGATTCCAAATTAAAAAGAAAAATCTCGTTTATTTCATCAAATATTCCTTCGTGTAATTTATAGAGCGGGCGCTGGAGGTAGTTGAGTATGCAAAATTTGAGGACCGAATTCTGACAATGGATTTGGGCTAAGAATAGCTCCCAGAATAAGGATCCGGATCTTGCCGGGCCAATTTTTGGTCCAATTTTTTTTTTTACCCCCACCCCATAGGAAATCAATGGAGTGCATGCTAAGATGATGTGAAGAATTGCAATTATGGTCAAATTCGAGTACTTAAAACCTCAAACAATGAAAAAACTGTCTTGTCAGCAACTGAGGGGATCCTCTAGAGTCCCCTGAGAAGTACTATCTTGCCACCAGTTGTGGTGGTCCCCTCCTAACCCCTTCATCTCTTTTCTCTCTCTTTGTTATAAATTTAAATATACGGCTTTAACACCATGCCAAATTGTGGGGACCGGCAATTATGTTCATAATCCACTACCTCGTGCTCCAATCAATGAAAAATACTATCTTGCCGCCAGTTGTGGTGGTCCCCTCCTAACTCCTTCACCTCTTTTCTCTCCCTTTATTATACATTTAGATGTACTGTCTTAAAACCATGCCAAATTGTGGGGACCGGCAATTATGCTCATAATCTACTACCTGGTGTATTTATAATAAAGGGAGATAAAAGAGGTGAAGAGGTTAGAGGGGACCACCACAACTGGTGGCAAGATAGTATTTTTCATTGATTGGAGCACCAGGTAGTGGATTATGAGCATAATTGCCGGTCCCCACAATTTGGCATGATGTTAAGGCCGTATATTTAAATTTATAACAAAGAGAGAGAAAAGAGGTAAAGGGGTTAGAGGGGACCACCGCAGCTGGCGGCAAGATAGTATTTTTCATTGATTGGGATACCAGCTAGTGGATTATGAACATAATTGCCGGTCCCCACAATTTGGCATGATGTTAAAGCCGTATATTTAAATTTATAACAAAGAGAGAGATAAAAGAGGTGAAGGGGTTAGAGGGGACCACCGCAGTTGGCGGCAAGATAGTATTTTTCATTGATTGGGATACCAGGTAGTGGATTATGAACATAATTGCCGGTCCCCACAATTTGGCATGATGTTAAGGCCGTATATTTAAATTTATAACAGAGAGAGATAAAAGACGTGAAGGGGTTAAAGGGGACCACCGCAGTTGGCGGCAAGATAGTATTTTTCATTGATTGGGATACCAGCTAGTGGATTATGAACATAATTGCCGGCCCCCACAATTTGGCATGGTGTTAAAGCCGTATATTTAAATTTATAACAGAGAGTGTTAAAAGAGGTGAAGGGGTTAGAGGGGACCACCGCAGTTGGCGGCAAGATAGTATTTTTCATTGGTTGGGATACCAGCTAGTGGATTATGAGCATAATTGCCGGTCCCCACAATTTGGCATGGTGTTAAAGCCGTATATTTAAATTTATAACAAAGAGAGAGATAAAAGAGGTGAAGGGGTTAGAGGGGACCACCGCAGTTGGCGGCAAGATAGTATTTTTCATTGATTGGGATACCAGGTAGTGGATTATGAGCATAATTGCCGGTCCCCACAATTTGGCATGGTGTTAAAGCCGTATATTTAAATTTATAACAAAGAGAGAGAAAAGAGATGAAGGGGTAGAGGGGACCACCACAACTGGTGGCAAGATAGTACTTCTCAGGGGACTCTAGAGGATCCCCTCAGTTGCTGACAAGACAGTTTTTTCATTGTTTGAGGTTTTAAGTACTCGAATTTGACCATAATTGCAAATCTTCACATCATCTTAGCATGCACTCCATTGATTTCCTATGGGGTGGGGGTAAAAAAAAAAATTGGACCAAAAATTGGCCCGGCAAGATCCGGATCCTTATTCTGGGAGCTATTCTTAGCTCAAATCCATTGTCAGAATTCGGTCCTCAAATTTTGCATACTCAACTACCTCCAGCGCCTGGTCTATTAAGGAAATTAATTTCAAAAAGAAAAAAACAAACATTTCTTTTGCTTTTATATTGAAAATAATTCATTCAAAAGAGAAAGATTTTGTTTGTTTTTTTCTCATTTTTGTTCCGGTGAGTAGCTGCATAGAGAAATTTGAGAAATGGCAAAAGCAAGAGACAAGAAAGAGCAAGCAGCAAAGTAAACGCAGTCCGGTTGTTTTTGTTTTGTTTCGAGGAGAGTGAGGTATGGAATCCCGTTGCACCTGAGGCCAGACGACCTTGAGTGCTCCTCAGCCAACTCGTCTCGGCCACTGGACACTTCTTCAAAGCCTCCTCCAAACATTTCTTTATACTTAAAGAATAAGCTTGGAGATATTTACTGTTTGCTTACCTAATTAAATGACCAAGAGCAAGTCCATTAGATGGTCCTGAAACAAAAAGATTAAAGTCAAGGCCAGACATCAGGGTGTGCGAATGGAAATTATGAATTGGATGACAATATTATTGGTTATAACAGCCGTGATATCATCAATGCAAAAATAAACATGCTTTCTTTTAATAAACACGCATCTTAGACATGCTAAATCATATATTATTAAACCATCCTTGCTGGCCGTCACACCCATTGTCTACAGCAGGGGCGTATATAAGGGGGGGGGGGCCGAGGGGGCCCGGGCCCCCCGAAATTTCCCAAACACATATACATATATAGGGATATACAGACATCAGCGCAACAAATTTTTCCGCAGGATGGAAAACTTTGGTTCCGCAAAGGAAAAAAATGTTCCGCAAAAAATTTCTTGTGAAAAAAAATTTAGTTTTAAAAAAAAAAAAATTTCCACATAAAAATTTTCAGTTCGGGCCCCCCCCCCCCGAAAAAAATTTCTATATACGCCCCTGGTCTACAGAATTTAGTTATATTAATCGCTCGGTCCGCTTGACCTTTGATAACTTTTTTCTTAGAACATAAATAAGGCGGTATTTTACAAAGGATCATATCGAGATCGATGCCATTTTTTGGGTGATTCTCGAGCAGCAATCCGCATGCAGTTGTTAGAAAAAATTCAAATATTGGAAATGAAGGATTAATATACGACAAATACCTTGCTTTTATTACTAGTTCAAGTGGAATTGAGTTTTTCTCTGAACCAGCCGTTTTTTGACCCTTCTATTTATTTCTCTTTGAATAATTGATTTTGAAAATGGCCTTAGAATTTTAATTTTCGAATTCCCTTTGGAACTTTTAACAAATTTTAAAAATTTTTTCGAATTCTTATGAAATTTTGTATTTATTTAGGATTCTCTATTGTGTATAAAATATCCGAATATAAGATTAAAATTAGGAAGCGACCGAATATTCGGTTTCGGTTTCAGCCAAGAATCCTGATTTCGGCCGTGGTTTCGGTTTCGTCCAAAAAACTAGCCGAAACCTAACTTTGAAAAAAATGGGATGAGACTTGCACACACAAAAAAAAAGGTCAAATGATTTCCACGGGAGGGAAAAAAATTTCGTTTTGCTAGGGAAAATTAAAAAAAAAAGGTGAAATTATATGAATTTTGTATAGGAAATACAAGTTTCGGTTTCGGTTACGGTTTCGGCTGAAAATTTTGTTTCGGACGGACCCTAATTAAAATTTTGAAAAATAACCATAGTTTATTTCAAGCCGTCAACATTTAAAATACACAGAGCCTTATAAAAAAGACAATATCTTTAAGATAAGATTCAAATTTTTTGTCATACAATTTACAAAAACTTTGGCCCATAGCACATTGGTAGAGTGTCCGCCTTTTGTGATAGAGGTCAAGGTTTCACATCCTGTCTCTTGCGACAAGAATTTATTTCAATTTAGTTGGCTACCAATTGAAATTAATAGAGACAGAGTCTAAATGGCCTCCGATACCAACAAAGACGATTAATATATAAAAAATAAAATAAAAAATCTGGTGTGACTGGCGCACAGCACACAACTTTCTCTTACCTTCGGTAATCGAAAGTTGTGTACTGTGCTTGTCTCACCAGATTTTTTGTGTCGACATGTATTTAGTTTCCGACAGTAGGGTACATTCGATTTTCAAGATGTAAAATTTATAAGTATGGCAAAATATTTATATGTTGTTACCATGGCAA
>JAKCPI010031528.1:0-10679 GCA_023213315.1 Euborellia annulipes | reverse complement strand
TATCTAACTACTAATGATATTCTATCCAAGTGATATTGTTAACAGTAATAGTCCTATTAATTAATTATAGGCTACTATGGTTATCAAATATAACGTTTTTGTTAATGCATTTTCATAAAAAGCGAGTAATTCGTAAAGTAGGCTAAATAGTTTGAGTGAAAGATAGTCACAAGCCACAAAAGAGAGGTTATGTATATTAAAATATATCTATACTCTTACAATGTTGTAATTAGAGCTGGAATTGGTGCTTGTTGGATGCTAAGAATCATAAAAAGAATCGGACTCTTCATTTCCAGCTCCCTTATTCGTAGAAGTCCTTTGAACACGAATTCACTTGAATTCATTATAAGATAATAATATTCTATGAATACCTCCATTCGGATTTGACTGGTCATAGTTATTAGTATATTTAAGAATTTTTATGAGTATGCTTGTTTGTTGGTGGGCCAATTGTCGTCCCCTGGCCCCCGGGAACTAACTTATAATTAATCTCGCTACCACTAATAAGGGGTTTTGCTGCTCACAGTAGGGTATTAGAGCAGCCCCCTTTGCTGGCTTAACTCTTCGATTCTCCCAGTTGAGAAATGCAATGCCAGCTGCATATTTAGAGAACTAACTGTGGGTATTTGTCGGTGATGGAGTGTCGGTGGCCTGGGTCTGATGTCCCGGATAGGCTTGAGATTCTAAGTTGAATTCCTGAGGGGCCTTGGAACGTTTGGCCCAACAACAACAAAAACATACTCTGAAAAATTTGATATATATACAAAATAGACAAAATAGACAAACTAGAGCCTACGGTTTTTCTTCTTATTTTTCTACTCTTAATTATATGGCTTGGACAATAGTCCGTTTGGCCAGCTTATATAGAGCCTACGGTTGATAGTTTAAATTTAATTACTTGAACATGCATTATGCATTATCTTCTAACTTAGTGATAGTAAATAATTCCAGCCTGAAGATGAGCCCAAAATAGAATAGAAACTTCGCTTTTGATTCTCGAAAATAAATTTTCTCTAAGTAAGTTTTCTCTTAAATAAATTTCTCTTAATTAGCCTATTTTGTCTTCCATAAAATATCAGTGAATTCTCTTTTAAATTCGATCGCCCGGCGCCTGTTTTTTATTCTTCCAAACACACAGCTAAGCGCATCGGATGCCTATCTTCAAGGCGGCGAGCTTTTTTCTTGAGGTGCGCGCGCATCTCGGGGTGCTAATTTTGGGAGATTCCATCGGCCACAATTTTGAAGCTATCGACCTCAAATTTTTTTTTAAATTAAAGCTATTTAAATTATCTACAACTTATAGAAGCCCTCTTTTTGATTTTCGAAAAATAAATTTTTTTTTAGATTAATCGCATTAAAGAAAAGATATTTTTAAAAAATTCGCTCTATATCTTATAGATAATTAAATTAGTAATCATTGTGTTAAAAAATAATTAATTTTGTACCCTTAATTAATTAGCTGGAATCTTTCAAATGAAATGGAATAAATCCCTTGTATCCCTATGGGAAAAAACTAACGCCATCTCTTGCCGCTTAGAGTAACTCGGTAGTGAATCGTCTTCTAACGGCTTTTCGAGACGCGCACCTTAAAGAGTGGCTGAACTCTCATGGATATTATAAATAATAAAGATTATCGTCAAAGTCTTACATATGGCCTGAGTTGCCGAAAAGACGGTGTGAATGGGTGTGAGTGTGAGTGAGAAAAAAATTTATAAACATGGGAAAATATTTATATTTTGTTACCAAGGCAGCCCATTTCTCCTATCTTTCCTAAGAAGTACAAGAGTAAAGTGGTCTTCAATCAATTTTGAGAGCAAAATGAGAATATACATTTTAAAGAGCATCTAAAAAATAATTGATTTTTGAATTTTAATCAAATTCGTTAGGGTGAATTTTGAGAAAAATCGAAAAAAAAAAAACTGAAAAAACGCATCAATAAAGTACTTTTTGGGCAAATTTTGTTTAAAAAACTCCTGGGAGGGGGGGTGCCTAATTTAAAAAAAAAAATTTCAGCCTAGTAGCTCAATTGCTTCATGCTTAAAATTGATCACACAGACCATGTCGCGAAAACCACTTTTTTTGGATTCAGGAGATCTCAAAACGTTTATATCCATCAAAATCTCGACATCGAATTTTTGACATGAATCCAATACGTACTTTCTCTCTATACATATTAACATATAGAGGTAAGAGAAAGTAAAAAAAAATGATTTTTTTTTCACCCAATTTCTTCATTTATATTCCAACACATTTAAGCAATACCAGAGAAATTATTTATTTATTTAATACGAAAGAGTGCGAAAATAAAACACTATTTAATTAAGTGGAAAAGAGATTGCGAGTTGATAGTTGACCCCCTCTCTCTCTCTCTCCTGTCAGGTATTAAAGCGTTGGAGCCCTTAAACGGTCCGGGGGGGGGGGGGGCGGGTGATATCACTCAACCAGAGAGCTGTAAGTCCTTCCCCTTCCATCGCCTCTTGAGTCTATAAAAAAAGCGTCATAAATACAAACCCCATCTAATCTTCATTTAAAGGAGCAAAAACATTTTTCTCATCTGAATTTTTTTTTTCCTAAATATAAAAATTGCCCTTGACCCGTGGCTCGGAGAGAAGACCCTATAGCTTCTCGCCCCGGAGTCCTGGGTTCGCTTCCCGTCCCAAGCGAGAAAAATTTAATTTGACTACAAATCATTTGAAATAAATAGGGGTGAGGTCTAAATGGCCTTAGATGCCGAACAGACCTTAAAAACAATTATATATTTATAAATTTTTAATCGAAAATTATAAAACTATTTTCATTTTATTTTTTCACATTATAATTATAATGAAAAATCTGGTGTGACTGCTCTCAAAGCACACAACTTTCTCTTACCTTCGGTAATCGAAAGTTGTGTACTGTGCTTGTCACACCTGATTTTTTTGTGTCGACATTTATTTAGTTTCCGATAGTACGGTACATTCGATTTTCAAGATGTAAAATTTATAAATATGGGAAAATATTTATATTTTGTTACCATGGCAACCATTTCTCCTATCTTTTCTATGGAGAACAAGAGTAAAGTGGTCTTCAGGAGATTGCAATGACAAAATGAGAATATACATTTTAAAGAGAATCTAAAAAATAGTTGATTTATGAATTTAAAAAAAAATCGTTGGAGCGAATTTAGAGAAAATCGAAAATAGCTGAAAAATTGAATCAGTAAAGGACTAGTATTCTTTGGCCGATTTTGTTCAAAAGCTTCCTGTTATGTCCCATGGGGGTGCCTAACTTGAATATAAAATTTCAACCAACGGGGTAATAGAGGATACAAATAAACAAATTTCTTAAAAAATTAGAGTTGTATATTTAAGATTTATTTAGTTATCTGTAAATAA
Organism: Euborellia annulipes; assembly: GCA_023213315.1. Taxonomy (NCBI): domain Eukaryota; kingdom Metazoa; phylum Arthropoda; class Insecta; order Dermaptera; family Anisolabididae; genus Euborellia; species Euborellia annulipes. The sequence continues at coordinate 7,305 of JAKCPI010031528.1, read as the reverse complement.
ATCATAAAACTAATTTTTTAAGAAATTTGTTTATTTGTATCCTCTATTACCCCGTGTAAATTGACCAAGATTAAATTATATAAATTAATTATATACTGGTCTACACTAAAAAGTTTTTAATAAGCTTCTGTAATATTTAAACTGAATTTTACTTTCTCTAACCATATATCTTAATATATAAAAAGTATTGGTTTTTCGATGTCAAGATTTTGATGGAAATACATGTTTTCTGAGTCCAAAAAAATGGGTTGAGCAACAGTCTCTGTGTGTGCATGTGATTAAAATATCTCAAGAACGAAAAGAGCTAGGAGGTTGAAATTTTATATTTAAGTTAGCCACCCCCTGGGACGTGACACGAAGCTTTTGAACAAAATCGGCTAATAATTACTCGTACTTTACTAATGTACTTTTTCAATTTTTTCGGGATTTTCTCAAAATTCGCTCCAACGATTTAGATTAAAATTCATTAATCAATAATTTTTAGAAGCTCTTTAAAATTTTGACATTCAATTCTTCTGAAGACCACTTTACTTTTGTACTTCATAAGGAAAGATAGGAGAAATGGTAGCCATAGTAAGAAAATATAAATATTTTCCCATGTTTATGAATTTTATTTTAAATCGTGAATTCTAATATATCGGCGGAAACTAAATATATGTCGACACAAAAAATCTGGTGTGACAAGCACAGAACACAACTTCCTATGAAGCCAATACTTTCTCTCTCTATATATTAACATATATATAGAGGTAAGAGAAAGTAAAAATGAATCAAGTTCCTCAGATAACGTTTTCTTTTCAAAGTGAATAAATACAACAGCTGCAGAAATAATGACTAAAACGTTGAATTTTTCTAAATAAATTGTATTATTAATTACTAACTAAAATAAACCACAATCAATGGGAAAATTTTATTTAAAAAAATACTTCTGACCCTAGGACAAGTACTAGGCAAGATTTTTATTCTTTGTCTCTACCCAAACTTCTAAAAATTTAAAAATAATTTTATTTTAATGAAGAAAATAACAAAAATGGTCTTTTTTTCGGTCAATTTTTATTTAATGAAAACAAAAGTGACGTTTCAATTCTAGATTGGAATTATCTTCGGACTATTTTATTTTTATGACAATATTTTTATCCTCTTCTGTCCTGAACATCCTGTAAATAGGAGATTTTTCTCTTTGATTTTTGTTATTTTAGGGCGGCCATTCACGATCGCTCCATCCGTCCAAAATAAACAAAAATGGAGCGATGTCACTCCAAAAACTGACCGTGAGTTGGGAAAACAAATGAATATCTTGTAGTGAATGGATGACATCCATTTGGAGCGATCGTGAATGGCCGCCCTTATATTTTAGTAAACTAATAATTTTTCTCCCTTTGAATACTCCTCGCCCCCCGCTTATTTATTGCCCCCCTGTTAACCCAAATCGCGCACTTGGGACGATCGCCCCCCAGGTTGGGAATCACTGGCTTAGATATTCCTTAAAAAAACAAAAACCAAAAAAAACAACCGCAATAAAAGTTGCTTTCTACAACATTGTCAGCAAGCAAGTTGTAAGCTTACAATTGAAAAGAATTGTAATTAATTAGCCCCATTAACCAAGGTTAATTAAATAAAATTTCTCTCTCTCTCTCTACTTTTTTTTCTTTCTTCCACTTTCTCTTTTTTTAGATACTGTAAACATCCACGTTTTTTTTTTTCTCTCGAACAAAATCGTGTTCTAATCTGTGTCACAGCTAGAGGTTGGGGGGAGGGTACATACACACTGTCTTGTTCAACTGTCGTAGCTAATTACTAGCAAAGATAAGAAGAAGAGGAGAGCGAGAGCGAGAGCGCCCTTCGGGTTGTCGTCTTGTTGTAATCAGCCATCGAGGACGCGGGTCACGTGCATCGCCTTCAATTGTCTCCCAGCCAGCCAGCCAGCCCTAGCAATCTGATCAACACATTTTGATTACGCCCTGGCTCGTTGCATTCCCTATTTACAATCAATCACTCTTCAATGAAAAAAAAAAAAAAACTCATTCAACTACAGTATTTGAATAATTTTCAAATTGACATAAATACTTAAACTTGTCAAAACAAAAGAAGATATCAATTCTAAATGCGTATTCGTAATATTATTTAAAATTCGTTTTTTTTTAAAGTAACAAAATCGCTATTTTAAAAACCTGGTGTGACTAAAGACATGTTCCCCCCCCTGACTAGATGTGTTGACAAATCTTAATAAGCCACTAGGCTTAGGTTTTTTCATTATTTTATTTTATTTTTTTTTTAAATTAAAAAACACTCACACTTTTCAGGAAGCTTTGTAAAGAAAGTTGGGATACGGTCATATTTAGTGAAAGTAAATGATAAGATTATTAATTAGGTAGAATGAATGAGCAAGCAGCTAGTTATATTTCAATTTATTAACAAGCCAGGTCCGACGTTTCGGTCACATATGGGATCATCTTCAGGGCCAGGTTAATGTCTGAAAATATATATAAGGACATAATATGGACAGAGAGTGAATGACGTCATTCACTCTCTGTCCATGGTATGATAATAATAAAATTTGAAGCGTTGTCATGATTGAGCTACGTACAATTGTGTATGCCCAATATAACTTGGCGAGGATTATATATGTTTAATAGGAAAGAGGATGCAGCCAAATAATTGAGCATCTATTCAGTAACGAATACTCTTTATTGGGACGTTTCGGCTGGGATCAACCCTGCCATCTTCAGCCTTCAAAGAGCATATTTATATTTTACATACCTGGTATATAAATAGAGTTGTCATCAGTTAACAATACAAGTTTATTGCATTTTTTGTCCAATGAATGTAGGCCTATTATTTTTTTTTTAAATATTCATTCTACCTAATTGATTATCAGAACTCAGCTATGTACCTCCTTCAGATAGACTATTTAGAAGAAATAGGATTTTTATTAAAGCTCGGAAAAATGTGAAAGATAAAGAGAAAGACGTGGGAGATGATAATTGTGAGTGTAGGCGGGATAGTTTCAGGAAAGAAGAGTTAGGAGGAGAGAATATATACTTTTTTTCCATTCACACATCTTTTCGGCAACTTAGGCATATAAGACTTTTTACGATAACCGTTATTATGAAAATATATATATTGGGGTCCAGGCATTCTTATTTAAGCCATTTGGTATCCAAATGGCTTTAAAAAAATCATGGATCCGAACCCTCGATCCTTTTGGTACACATGGCAGGCGCGCTACCAACTACGCCAAGCCCGTGGGCGATGTCCTTCATTGTTTATAGATGACCGTAAGGATTATTTAAAGAACATTGGCCAGAAATGAATAATTTATCTGCGTTTATTTGTAAATATTTCGATCCCAGTGAAATGGAATCATTTTCAGTACAAGCTAATTTTTTTTTTCTAAAATTTAATAATAGCCCTACATATAGCTATCAACTTTATATTTAATTCAACGATGAATTAAAAAAAAAAAAAAAAAAAAACCATGGCGACAATTCTACTTAATGTTACATTTAAAATTTAATACGGACTATTATTTCATTTATTCATGATATATTATTGTGCAAGTTTATTTTTTAATGGATTTTAAAGGGTGTGAGTGTGTCTGTTTATTGATTCAGAGAATGGAACATTTTTTGAAAAATATTTTACATATACGAGTGTAATAATATGCGAGTGTTTGACGTCATTATTAAATTAAATGAAAGAATTGATAAGTAAGAAATATGCTCGGGTCTTTATTAGAATGATAATAAATTTGCAGAGAAAAGAACAAATGTTTTTTTTTTTTTTGTTTAAACAAAGCACGTAAAGAGGATGTCAAAAAGTTGACAAGTTTGGATTAATAAAGTTTTATTAAAAACTAAGTACGCATGGCCCACTAAGAAAGCTGCACTCTCCCGAACCCTTTAGTTAAAAATCTGGTGGGATAAACACGTAACACAACTTTCTCTTATCTTTGGGAATTGAAAGCTATGTTCTGTGCTTGTCACACCAAATATTTAGTTTCCATTCAAGGTGTAAACATGTGAGAATATTTATATTTTGTTACCATTGCAACCCCTTAAGATTAAGTAAAATTACTTAAATAAGAAAGCCTGGAAATCCCAAATATATATATTCAATAACGTAATGTATAAAGTCCTATATGGCCCCGAGTTTCCGAAAAGACTGTGTGAGTGAGAAAAAAAGTCTGGTGTGACTGCTCTCAAAGCACACAACTTTCTCTTACCTTCGTTCGAAAGTTGTGTTCTGTGCTTGTCACACAAGATTTTTTTGTGTCGAGATAGACGGTCTCTCAATGGTGTATCCATTTGTAGATTGAGTTTCATATAGCTCTAGCGAGACTAAATCTAGCAAAAAAATCTACAGTGTACACGTACCTTAATACAATTTTGGCGTGACAATGTCTTACAAATCATGTGTCTATAATGGCAGGTTAGGGGGGCATGCACGAAAAAGTTTATCGGCTTGAATAACTCCTCTGTCTTAAGAAGTATAATTATGGGGAATATACGGTTAGAAAGAATGAAATTTCACCATTTATTTTTTTTTTCCTATCATTTTATTTTACCGAGCTGCGGTAAATTCTAATTTGAAAGTTTAAACCTCTGTAGATCGCGAACGGCTAATCAGATCAGACTAAATGGGATGCTGATTTGTGCAGAAAGAAAACCTCTAATAGAATAAATAAAAAAAAAATCCCGTGTAATTAACTCCAAAATTAGTTTTTTTCTCGAAAGACCTCATTTTTTAGGCAGAAAAATATCGAAAAATAGCCCTATTTATGTAACGCATAGCTACTTGACCATAAAAGCTACATTAAATCTAAATATAGTTTTAGAAAGAGTGGTTCAATACCCCCGAGCCTTTTTTTTTGATATGACGTCATTTTACCGCATGAGAGGAAAATGTATGAACTTGTTTGTTGATGAGAACAAAGTAATAGTAAACAAAAACAATACTTTCTCTTTAATTATTTCAATATTCATGTAGGTAGGAGAAAGTAAAAATACCTGGAAGTCAAGCCAAAGACGTTGTCACGTTAAAAAGCCACCGGCTGTGTAGAAGACACAGCCAACACCTAATTTTTTCTATTCCTGAATTCAAAAAACATATTTTTTACGATATTCTATAGTTCTTGAGTTTTCCAAAAATCATTCCTTCCAGAAATTCTATTAATTAATAATTTGCGTAATTATACAACATCATTAGGTAAGAGAAAGTAAATGAAAAGTTGAACTTCGAATGTGAATTACTAATTGCTTAGTAGAATTTAATTTTAATACATTAGTAATTTAATGTTATATCCTCTTTGAACAGAATTCATTTGCAACGAATATAAATAAAAATAAAAAATCTGGTGTGACTGGCGCACAGCACACAACTTTCTCTTACCTTCGGTAATCGAAAGTTGTGTTCTGTGCTTGTCACACCAGATTTTTTGTGTCGACATATATTTAGTTCCCGACAGTACGTAACATTTGGATTCAGATGTAAAATTTATAAGTATGGGAAAATATTTATATTTTGTTACCATGGCAACCATTTCTCCTATCTTCCCTATGAAATACAAGAGTAAAGTGGTCTTCAAACAATTTTGAGAGCAAAATCAGAATATACATTTGAAAGAGCATCTAAAAAATAAATGATTTTTGAATTTTAATCAAAATCGTTAGAGCGAATTTAGAGAAAATCGAAAAAAACTGAAAAAGTACATCAGTAAAGTACTAGTACTCTTTGGTCGATTTTGATTAAAAGCTTATTTTCACGCCCTAGGAGGGTGCCTAACTTAAATATAAAATTTCAACCTCCTAGCTCAATTCCTTCCTGCTTAAAATTGAACACACACAGACACACACACAGACACACACACACACACAGACAGACCATGTCGCGAAAACCACTTTTTTGGATTCAGGGGACCTCAAAACGTGAAGATCCATCAAAATCTCGACATCGAATTTTTGACATGAATCCAATACTTTCTCTCTATATATATATTACATATATACATAGGTAAGAGAAAGTAAAAATAATAATAGATTTTATAATTCTAATAATTTTATGCAAAACAGGAGGGTATATTTATAGCACTTCTCATTCTCATTTAAATTTTTACTTTCTCTTACCTATGTATATATGTAATATATATATAGAGAGAAAGTATTGGTTTCATGTCAAAAATTCGATGTCGAGATTTTGATGGATATATACGTTTTGAGGTCCCCTGAATCCAAAAAAGTGGTTTTCGCGACATGGTCTGTCTGTGTGTGTGTGTGTGTGTGTGTGTGTGTGTGTGTGTGTGTGTGTGTTCAATTTTAAGCATGAAGGAATTGAGCTAGGAGGTTGAAATGTTATATTTAAGTTAAACACCCCCCGGGACCGGAAAAATAAGCTTTTAATCAAAATCGGCCAAAGGCTACTAGTACTTTACTGATGTACTTTTTCAGTTTTTTTCGATTTTCTCAAAATTCGCTCTAACGATTTTGATTAAAATTCAAAAATCAATTATTTTTTAGATACTCTTTCAAATGTATATTCTCGTTTTGCCCTCAAAATTGTTTGAAGCACACTTTACTCTTGTGCTTCATGGGAAAGATAGGAGAAATGGTTGCCATGGTTACAAAATATAAATATTTTCCGATACTTATAAATTTTACATCTGAATTCAAATATTCCCTACTGCCGGGAACTAAATACATGTCGACACAAAAAATCTGGTGTGACAAGCACAGTACACAACTTTTGATTACCGAAGGTAAGAGAAAGTTGTGTGCTGTGCGCCAGTCACACCAGATTTTTACTTTTCCTTACCTATAGGCTAATTGGCCTATGTAATATATAGGGAAAGTATAGTGATCATGTCAAACATTCGATTTCGAGATTTTGAATGTTTATCGTTTAAAGATGCCGTTTATGCTGATGCTGTCTTATGGGGCCTAAGTTGCCGAAAAGACTGTGTGTATGGGTGTGTGAGTGTGAATGGGGGAAAAAGTGGGAGTGTTTTAAAAAATAAAAAATAATAATAAAAGGAGACGACGATCCGTCGCAGGCAGGGACGCGGTTGTTAAAAAATAATTCTATAAATTTTGATTTTAATATTTTTTACTTTCTCTTACCTCTCTATATATATATGTTAATATATAGAGAGAAAAAGTATTGGATTCATGTCAAAAATTCGATGTCAAGATTTTGATGGATATACACTTGTTGAGGTCCCCTGAATCAAAAAAAGTGGTTTTCGCGACCTGGTCTGTCTGTCAACAAAATATCTCAAGAACGAAAAGAGCTAGGAGGTTGAAATTTTAT
>JAKCPI010031527.1:0-11424 GCA_023213315.1 Euborellia annulipes | reverse complement strand
ATTCAACGGGAAGAATTTCAATCAATGGAGATTTCAATTGAATTGTGCCCTGAAAGCGAAGGGTGTTTATAATATAGCCAATGGAACAAAGCAGAAACCTACGGAAAATGAAGTTCATATCGAAAAATGGGAAAAGGAGGACGCTCTAGCGATGTTCTTGATAACAACAGCAATGGATCTTTCTCAAGTTGTTTTAATCGAGTCGTGTCAATCATCCGCTGAAATGTTAAAGAAATTAGATTCTATTTTTCAACAAAAATCAGATTTTAACAAAATGTTACTTCTTGATAAATTTCATCAATTGAAAATGGATACGAATGATTCAGTGATTCAACACGTAGCAAAAGTTGAAAACCTAGCTCAACAAATAAAAAATTCAGGTGAAAATATTACTGAAGCGACCATTCTTACAAAAATTCTGGGGACGTTACCTTCGAAATACCGAAACTTCAGACAGGCTTGGTTGTCCTTAGATGAAAGTAAGCAAACATTATCTAATTTAACGGCTCGTCTTTCTGATGAAGAAGCATCTCTTACTCATGTAGAACACGTAGAAAAAGCATTTTATACTTCCTCAAACAATCGAAGACCTAATAATTTTAAGAATAATCGAAATAATTTTCAGAATAAAAATCGAGAAAAACCTCAAACTAATTTTACTAAATCATATTATAAAAAGGATCAAATTGATAAATCGAAGATTACCTGTTTCTCTTGTCAAAGAAGGGGACATTTCGCCAATGAATGTCGTTTTAATCGTTCTAATAAAGAAAATTTTTACTGTAATACTGAAAACGATGATAAACCCTCTTCATCTTCGTCGAATTTATATGCTTTTACAAGTGACAAGAATGATTCAAGAATTAGTGAAGATGAATGGATTTTAGATAGTGGAGCTTCTGCTCATATGACCCATAATAAAGAATTTTTATTCAATTTTGAAGAAAGAAGTGTTCAAGAAAATGTTCGTCTTGGAAATAATATCGAATTACCAATCAAAGGAAGGGGAATAGTTAAAATTAAAAAACTGGTCAATGGAAAATGGTCTGAAGGTCAGATTAACAATGTTCTTTATGTTCCAGATCTGAAGAAAAATTTGTTCTCTGAAGGTGTGATCACAAGAAAAGGCATGAAAATCGTCAAAGTTAATAATGATGCTAATATTTATAATTATAAAGGTGAATTAATTGCTACTGGTCTTCGTAAATCCAGTAATTTATATCAAATGAATTTTAAAACTGAAATAATTTCGCAAGCAAATATTTCTACCCGAGACAATCTTATGCAATGGCATGAAAGAACTGGACACATCAATTTAAAAGCATTACACGAATTGAATAATAGAGGTATGATCGGTCCTGTTGATTTTACAAATGAAGATAAATTTTTCTGTGAAGCTTGTCAATATGGAAAACAACATAGATTTTCATTTAATCGTCGTGAAGAAAAAGCAAAAAAACCTGGTGAGTTGATATACAGTGATGTTTGTGGACCCATGTCTACTCCATCTATTGGTGGAAGCAATTATTTTATTATTTTTAAAGATGACTATAGTGGTTTTCGTTCTGTGGGATTCATGAAGCATAAAAGTGAAGCTTTAGAACATTTTAAAAATTTTGTTAATTTATGCAAAAACAAATTTCAAAATCGAGTTAAGATTCTTCGAGTTGACAATGGTAGAGAATACATAAATAATAATTTTTATGAATATTTGAATCGAATGGGTATTCAACTTGAAACCACTGCTCCTTATACACCGGAACAGAATGGAAGGGCTGAAAGAGACATGAGGACTATTGTCGAAAGTGCAAGATCGATGATTTATTCTAAAAACTTACCTTTGAATTTGTGGGCCGAAGCAATTGGTACAGCAATCTACATTCTCAATCGAAGTCCAACTACACAAGCTCCTAATTCTACACCATATGAATTATGGACAAGAAAAAAATCTTTTCTTAAACATTTGAAAATTTTTGGATCAGAAGCTTTTATGCATATTCCTGATGAAATGAGAAATAAATTAGCGCCGAAAAGTAAGAAGATGATTTTTGTGGGTTATGATAAAGAATCAACCAATTATAGACTACTTGACCCTATAACCAACAAAATAAAAGTATCAAGAAATGTTATTTTTAAAGAAGATTCAAATTTTAATCCTAAAATATCAAAAGTAATTTATAAATTTCATCAAGAAAATGAAGAAAATTCAACTCAAGTAAGTGAAAATGAAGAGAGTTTAGGTCAAGTAAATCAAAATAATGATCAAGAAGATGAATATAATGAAGCCGAATCTGAAAGAGAAAATTATAATCTTCGTCCTCGTGAAAATATTAGAAAACCGCAACGGTATGAAGAAATTAATGTCACTGAATTGGATACTCCTCAAACCTTTGAAGAAGCAATAAATTCAGAAAATTCTGAAGAGTGGAAGAAAGCCATTGAAGAAGAATTAAATTCTTTGAAAATAAATAAAACCTGGGATATGGTTTCTCTTCCTAAAGGAAAGAAAACTATTGGTTCCAAGTGGGTTTTTAGAATTAAATACTTACCTAATGGAAAAATCGAACGTTTCAAGGCCAGATTATGTGCCAAAGGATTTTCGCAAAAAGAAGGAATTGATTATCATGAAACTTACGCACCCACTTCAAGATTTGATACGATACGAACCGTCCTCGCCTTAGCTGTAAAAAGAAAATATAAAATGATTCAATTTGATATAAAGACCGCATTTCTCCATGGTGAAGTTGATGAAGAGATTTACATGGAACCGCCTCTAGGGCTTGAGAATAAAGAAAATCAAGTCTGTAAATTAAGAAAGGCTTTATATGGCTTAAAGCAAGCTGCAAGATGCTGGAATAAAAAATTTAGTGATTTCTTGAAAAATTATGGCTTCAAGCAAAGTCTAGCTGATCCAAGTGTCTTCAGTGGAACATTTCAGAAGAAACATGTTTTATTAATTTTATATGTTGACGATGCTCTTGTACTATGTCAAGATGAGAATTTATTATTAAAAATTACTAATGAAGTGAAGAAAAATTTTGAAGCTAAAATGACCGATGTCGGATATTTTATTGGTATGGAAATAGAAAGGAAAAATGATGGTTCAATTTTTATTCATTCAGAAAGCTATATCAAGAAAATCTTAAAACGTTTTAAAATGGAAGAAGCTAAAACAAATGGAGTACCAGCTGATCCTAACACTATTTTATCCAAAGAAACTGATTGTTTGTTAGAAGAATCTTTACCTTATCGAGAAGCAGTAGGATCATTGATGTTTTTAGCCATCACTACTCGTCCGGACATCATGTTCGCTGTAAATATGGTTAGTAGATTTCAGTCGAATCCAGGACAAGTCCATTGGAATGCAGTAAAACGAATTTTTAAATATCTTAAAGCTACACCGAAACATGGAATTGAATACAAATTAAATCAAAAGGATTCAACATTTTTATGTGGATATTCAGATGCAGATTTTGCCAACGATCCTGATACTAGGAGATCAACAACTGGTTACGTTTTTAAATTATCAGGAGGAGCAATCACCTGGTCCTCTCAGCGTCAGGCAACTGTGTCTACATCAACTACTGAAGCAGAATATGTTGCTGCTTCTGAAGCTGTAAAGGAATCAATTTGGTTGAAACAACTTTTACAAGATTTGAACGCTCAAGATATGATTAATGAAAAAATAATTTTAAATATTGATAATCAAAGCACTATCAAACTAATTAAAAATCCTGTTTTTCATAAACGTACCAAGCACATCGATATTAAATATCACTTTATTCGTGAAAACTATGAAAAAGGAAACATATTAATAGAATACGTCACCTCGGAAAATCAAATCGCCGATATATTTACGAAATCATTACCTAAAGAGAGGTTTGAATATCTCCGAAAATGCCTCAACGTTAAAATGAAATAAGAAGATATATTTTTGTATTAATTTTTATTTGTGAAGTATTATATACTTTTAAATGATGTCAAATTCAGGGGAAGTGTGAATATTTAGAATTTGTCATCATTGAAATGTATATATTCACTGTTTACAAAACATTTGGTTTCACTTGGTTTCCTATTGATGTTTATATTGATTATATTTCTTTTATGTAAACTATATTTTTCTATTAAAGTTTTGTCGTTCCTCCTAAAGATCCATTCAAATTATTAATAACAAGGTATCCCATTGAATTGACGAGAAACCTCATTGACGCATTTTCATTACGGTTTCGGAATGAATTGAAGGGATTTCCATTGAATTTACAAGGTTTTTTTTTTTCAGTGTAGAAAGAGAAATTATTGGATTCGATGTTTTGAGCTTCCCTGAATTCAAATCGGGCAAATTGGACGATTTTTAGCATGAAGGAATTGACCTTCCGAATTGAAAGTTTATATTTAGGGTTAAGGTCCGGCGTTCGGGGGCCAGGTAGAAGGGGGCAAAACCCCCCTCGTCCCGCCGAATGTGTGTTAACGGACAACTATATTTTATATATTAATATTAATTTTTATTTTTAGTGTGAAATGACTGCGGATTGTTGTGGTGGTCTGCTTTGTCTCAATGCTAAATGTGGTAAGTTTCTCATTTTTTCTTTATTTTCCAACTTTTTACTTTCTCGTATAACATAAAAATAGAAAGTTTTGTAATCGTCAAAACATTCGACTTCGACCTCCCTGAGTCAAAAAAAAAAAAAATTGGGTATTATGTCTGCGTGTGTGTGTGTGTGAACACGATTGCTTAAAAACCAAAGCAGCTAGATCGATGAAATTTAGTATATGCTCCTTACACTAAAATTATAGTCTTCTATCAACTTTTGGAGTAATCACGTCACTTGGAAGTAGTACTTTACTTGAAAAGTTTTTTCAGAAATTTCGAAATTTTCAATTTCTTTATTATATTATGATAAAATACTCAATTTTTTAAAAGTTTTTAATTCTTTGATATTTTTCCGAAAACCTCTGTTGATTCATTTGTTTATATTTTACATGTTTTTTATTAATGACACCTGTATGATTTTGTTTTGATTTTTCTTTCCAAAATTAACGAAAAATGTCTTTTTCTTTTGTGATTATTTCAAAAACTATTCAGTTTTCGGAAAAATATCAAAGAATAAAAACTTTTTAAAATTGAATATTTTATCATAATATAACAAAGAAATTGAAAATTTCGAAATTTCTGAAAAAACTTATTAGGTAAAGTACTACTTCCAAGTGACGTATTTACTCCAAAAGTTGATAGAAATCTACAATTTTAGTGTAAGGAGCATATACCAAATTTCATCGATCTAGCTACTTTGGTTTTTAAGCAATCGTGTCATGAGGAGGCCATGGCTAACAAGCCGAGGATTACAGAGTCCGAAGTCTCAACACGGCTCGGGTTCGAATCTAGCTTGCCGCAAATAATTCAAACATCCTGCCGAACCTCCCATCGTGATATCACAAAGGGCCTAAGTGTGTTCCCTCTATGGGAACGGCCACTTCAATCTAACCTAAGCAATCGTGTTCACAGACACACACACACAAAGAGAAATCACTCCAAAATAATATACGAGAAAGTTTTGGGGATGTCATTCCGAAATTTCATTTTGATGACTACTAATTTCGAATTTCTTTTTTAGTGCATGATGAAATTCCTTGAAGATGGATTATATTCTATTAAAGAAGTGAATAGATCTGAATATAGTAAATAAATGATTTGTATTTTATATATCAAAATGCCTTCTTTTATTCATTTATCCTATTCTGGAGCGTCCTTTTTGAATTTCATTTAAATACTTATAAATCCGTTAGCTTAAAAATAAAAATATTTTATTATTTATTACCACGCTAGGCCCTGGCGGGCGGCGTCTCTAAATGGTATTAGTAGCTGTCCCCGTCCCTGGTGGCGAGGTTGCGACTCGATCCTGTTCCCTAGGTCATTTCTGCGTCCATCAACTCTACTACCCTCTGACCACCTTCCACGTTTACTCATTAGCGTACCACGTGACGTGTCATTCTAGATTGTGAGAATCCGCAGTAACTTCAGGTTTCCTGCATGTTATTGTTGCTTTTATCAAATGCCCTTCAAGTTGAAGTCAAAAAGAACTAGGATGGTCACTTTCCTCTCATAAATCGCTATTCTAATGTTCTAAGAAACATCTAAAAGAGCACTCTGAGTATTATGAAGTTTTCAGACTGGTATGGGTTTGGAAAATTGTTGGAGTTCAAATGTGCCATCAGTTGTTGGTAAACAACTCTTTCAAGCATCTTAAACAGCGAGGGTAATAAAGAAATTGGTCTATTGGCTGGGTGCGCGATGGAAGCGCCAACTGGCGGCTGCAATTACGGAGGACTTTGAAATGTCTGGCTGTCATTACGAAGAGTGAATAAACAAACAAATAATTTCAATGAAACATATATTCTATTTGTAAATGTAAATCTACAGTGTCTATAATAACTTTGAGCTTTTTTATTTCCCGTTTAAAATTGCACAATCAATTAATTTCCGGATAGTACACACGGGCTTTCTCTTCTAGTTTGCTGCAAATAATTCAAACATGCTGGCAAAGTCTCCTCTTAGGGTAGGAAAGGGCGATAGTCCCACCTAGGGATGAAACGATACCACTGAGGTATCGATACTTTTACTCGATACAGGTATCGGTCGCAAAGTATCGATTGAAAAGTATCGATACTTACTCGTATCGGTCAATTTTTTCGTACAATTTAATGACAAGCAAAAACATCAGTAAGTACTGATATTATCAAGATTCGCAGGAACTTTACAGCCAAGAGATTAAATAAAAATCTTTTATTTAATTTCTATTTGCTGCCGTTTCGGTCGCCAATCACGACCTTCATCATCGGAGACCTCCGAGTAGCAAGTATATGATAATATTTTGGTACATATCAAAGTAAAAAGAAATTAAATTGTATATTTAATTGCAATGAATATTAAAATACCGAAGATCGTGTCAATTGACAATATTTGCCCTGATGAAGGTCGTGATTAACGACCGAAAAGTCGGCTAATAGAAATTAAATAAAGATTTTTTATTTAATCTCCTGGCCGCATAGTCCCTGCGAGTCTTGATTAAACCACACAGGCATAAAACATCAAGTTCTTGAAAAAAAAAAATACGACTAAGAAAAAAATTCAGTTTTAGAGGTACCTACTACCCAAAAATAATAATTTTTCAAGATGTTTCCCTGTTAAACACTCCTATAATAAAAATTAAAATACAGCAGTACAAACCATTCCACATATTTCTATTGTAAATAAGAAAAAATGTACGTAAATGTTCTTCCGACCTAACTAATCATCGCGTACATGGACCGAGTATTTTTGACCGATACTTACTTGGTACTCGATGCCAAAATTACTTGGTATCCAAAGAAAAGTATCGAGTAAGTACTTGTATTTACTCGTATCGTTTCATCCCTAGTCCCACCGTTGTATCACAAAGGGCCTAAGGGTGTTCCCTCTCTGGGGACCTAACCTAAATAAAGAAATAAACAAATTTTAATCGAATAAACCATGGCGATTCATCGGCACTGAAATAAAACAAAAAGTAAATTACGTGCTACTTTAGGGTGGCTCTTATTTTTCAAAGTTGAAAATTTATTCGCGCTACCCCCTTGTTTGGTGCCATTGCCAAAATAAAATAGCCTGTGTAAAATTTCAGCTCAATTGGATAAGGGTAAAGGGTGCCCCAAGGGCCCTGAAAATTGAAAAAAAAAAAAATCAGAAAATATTCATTTTATTTATTTATCTTGTTAAATATAAATTATATACAAAAAAGTGTTATATAAAAGTTGTACTATAAAAAATGCACATAATAACATCTATCAGTTTTTTATGTACGGCTAACGGTTTCAGAGAAAACCGCGAAAATCTATTTTTACTTTCTCTTACCTATACATGTAATATATATAACAGAAAGAAAATATTTGGTTTCATGTAATAAATTTGATCTCAAAGGATTAGGATAAACTTTACCACATTTGTAGTCCTAAGTGCGCCTAAGAAGATATTAAAAAGAGAAAACAATCAGCCCGTAGAGGGCGGTAAAAATAAGCGTTAAATTATTATTGCGTGCCATTATTTGTATGTCGTATTTGAAATATATAATTAAATTTAAAAAAAAAATAATAATAATGGATTTGTTGATAAGAGATATCAATGACGACGCTAAGGTCAAGTCAATTATATATATATATCCTGCATTTGAAGGTTAAAACCTTTCAAAAGGCATTCGATAAAACTCCAATATGAAGCTCTCAATTAATTTCGTTACAATTTTCTTATTATTCGTGTTGATTTGTTCATTTGCAATTTGCGTGGATTCAGCATGTCTTTCCTTTGGTAATTGGGTGAGTTTTTCTATTATGGGGAGAAATTACCCCCCTGATGGTGCCAGGGGCGCCGGAACGAATTTGAATCAGGGGGGGGCAAAAAAATTTTTTTAGAAAATTAAAATAATTTAATATGTCCAAATAGTATAAAACAAAAACAAATCTACTATAAAGCTTTAAAAATTTTAAATAAAATCACAATTTTAATAAAATTAAAATTTTAAAAAATTTGCTAGTGATTTTATCAGAAATTTTTTTAGGCTATATTTGAAGGAAATAAATATTTTTAATTTTCTTCTTTTAATTCAATATAAAATGTTTTTAGAAATTAGAAATACAATAGGGTCTATATAAAATATTTTGGAAAAAAATGAATTTCTTACTTGAAGCTTAATGAGTGATGCCGAGAGAATTGTAGACCGAAAACTCCCCAACTACGCTAATTTTTTGGAGAAAATAAAAAATTTTTATTTTTGTTTTTTCTCATCCTGCATCCTTGGCGAAAAGTTAGCGTAGTTGGGGAGTTTTCGGTCTGAATTTCTTACTCTTTTATTTTTTAATTTAAAAAGATTTTATTTTTCAAAAGTAAAAATGTATCATTTTTAAAAATAAATGAAATAAAAGAAGAAATTTTGCCCCCCCCTGCCCCCTCCTGTAGGATGCCAGGGGGGCAATGTACCCTTCCCCCCCCAGTTCCGGCGCCTATGGATGGTGCGATGTTTACCAAAAGCCTTTCAGTTCTTGCCTTCTACTTCTAGATTATATGTACAAAATTTCAAAACAATTGAATGAATAGTTTTTGAGTTTTCGTTGACGGAAAAAATTACGCACAGGCACACACGAAACACACACACAGGCACAGACATCATTCCAAACCTTTAATGCATAGGCGCCGGAACTGGGGGGGGGCAAGGGTACATTGCCCCCCTTGGCATCTTATAGGGGGGGGGCAGAGGGAAGCAATATGTCTTCTTTTATTTCATTTATTTTTAAAAATGATACATTTTTACTTTTGAAAAATAAAATTTTTAAAAGTTAAAAAAAAATCTGGTGTGACTGTCGCACAGCACCCAACTTTCTCTTACCTTCTGTAATCGAAAGTTGTGTACTGTGCTTGTCACACCAGATTTTTTGTGTCGACATGTATTTAGTTTCCGACAGTACAGTACATTCGATTTTCAAGATGTAAAATTTATAAGTATGGCAAAATATTTATATTTTGTTACCATGGCAACCATTTCTCCTATCTTTTCAATGGAGTACAAGCAGGGATGGGCGTTAATCAGTTACATGTATTTGAAATACAAGATACCAAATACAATATTAATTGGTATTTTGTATCTCGTTACAGCATAGGCAAAGTAATTGCTATCTTGTATTTCGTTACATTTTTTTAGTAATTGGTATCTGAAATTCGAGATACCAAATACTTTTTTTTTTTTTAATTTGCCGCCGTATAAAAAGTCTTGGAGAGGAATCTGAAATCTTTTTAATTTATTTAATATTACTGTATGTAATCGTCGTGTGGGTTCTCTGCTCCGAATCTTATTTGTTAGTAAAAACCACTAACGAGAAGCCAATCAAACCGCAAATTTTCACTCTTCGTTAAAAAACTTTTTTGCTTTCTTCTTTCCACCAGCTCTGAACGACTAAATCTTTGTTCTTCTGCCCCAGTTGAAAGATTGTTTTCATTTGCGGGTTTATTCATTCTCCATCAAGGTCCAGATTATCCGACAAGACTTTTGAAATTTTACTTTCTCTTACCAATGTATATCTTTATATATAAAATTCTTCTGTACGTGTGTATGTGACTGAACTCCTCCTAAACGACTGAACCAATTGGACCCTGTTATGCAATGGTGTGTCAAAGACCAAAAAATTCAAAATTGAGTTAAGCACGGAATATTGTTTCAAATGCTATAATTAATAGTAATTTTTATGAAATATGTCCCAAAAAAATTTATATTTAATGTTACTTGCACAATTGACAAGAAAAATTATATAGAATCCAATGTAAACAAAAAACTTTATTGTTGATTTTCTCAAAACTCGATGTTTGGTCTTTGACACACCATTGCATAACAGGGTCCAATTATGATGAAACTTTCTGTGAATGTTTGTGAGAGTCCCGGACGGGTTTTGTTTCACAAATAACAATAAGTTAATGAGTAATTAACCGTTAAAATAAGAAAAAAAAAATTAGGGGAAATAGTTGCCATGGTAACAAAATATAAATATTTACCCATGTTTACGATTTTTTTTTATTTATTTACATTTTGAATTGTAAAATATCGGCGTAAATTTTTTGTCTGTGTACCGGGAGAGTCCCGGAAAGGATACTATTCACAAAAAATCTAAAGTTCATGAATAATTAACCGTTAAAATAATCTCTTTATATAAAAATGGAAAGGGAAAAATGTTTGTATGTACCGGTATGTATATATGTAGGCCTATATGTTTTATAGAAATCCACAATTTTCAATGAAGTCGAGCAAGGGGGGGTCCAGGGGACGCAGCGCCCTGGCTAGGCGTAAAGCCCCGCCGAAGGCGGGGCTTTGCGTCTAGTATGTAATATATATATAGAGAGAAAGTATTGGATTCATGTCAAAAATTCGATGTCGAGATTTTGATGGATCTTCACGTTTTGAGGTCCCCTGAATCAAAAAAGTAGTTTTCGCGACATGGTCTGTCTGTGTGTGTGTGTGTGTGTGTGTGTGTGTGTCTGTCTGTCTGTCTGTGAACAAAATATCTCAAGAACGAAAAGAGCTAGGAGGTTGAAATTTTATATTTAAGTTAGGCACCCCCCCTGAGACGTGACACGAAGCTTTTGAACAAAATCGGCCAAAAAGTACTAGTACTTTACTGATGCACTTTTTCAGTTTTTTTCGATTTTCTCTAAATTTGCTCCAACGATTTTTTTTAATTCAAAAATCAATTATTTTTTAGATCTTCAATAAAATGTATATTCTCATTTTGTGATTGAAATCTTCTGAAGACCACTTTACTCTTGTACTCCATAGAAAAGATAGGAGAAATGGTTGCCATGGTAACAAAATATAAATATTTTCCCATACTTATAAATTTTACATCTTGAATTCA
>JAKCPI010031526.1:0-57672 GCA_023213315.1 Euborellia annulipes | reverse complement strand
ATTTAATTATTTCCAAAGGAATAATTACCCAAGAAGCTCGGTTGCTTTCAGAGTTGGCAAGTTTTATCCCGCCGAGTATAATACACGGTTTTATACATGTATAAAACTATTGCGGATAAAACTAGGCCGATGTATAAAAGGTATAAAACTGTAAAAAACCAACCCCCTCCCCTGAAAAAACAGCTTAAAAGCTTTTCAGATTTTATAATGTTCCAAAGCATTGACGATGTTGTTTGCTTTTTATTTAGTGAATAATATAATCAAAATGTTAATAATTGAAAAATGAAATTTTATTTAAACTTCCTTTCTCGTCGGGTTTGCGCATGCGCATCCAAGTTTTATACATTTTATACGTTTAATCTTTTATACGTTTTATACAAGTTTTATCCGCAATTTTTGTATAAAACTGCAAAATTGTGTATAAAACCCAACTCTGGTTGCTTTGACTTTGACTCCATTGAAAACGCAAGCGAATGCCTCGTCTCTTTATCTCATCCATGACTTTGCCAAAGAAACCGGCTAAAATATTTGTCACATGTCATCAATTTAACTTAATTATTTCCATTTTTTAAAGGTATGTAATCCATTTAAAAATTTATTTAATTGGTTCAGGATTATTATTTTCAATAAATTAAATAATTAAAAGTATTCTAAACTCGTGATTCAACAGGATAACCTTTCTTTGCTAGTCTGTCAAATTTTATTTGTTCATTTTTTTATTTAATATTTTATTTCTTTTAATCATTTGATATTTATTTTAAAATTAATTAGGTATGCAAATTATATAAATCAAATAGATTATTCGTTTTATTAACTCATTCACTATTTCCTTCACTTTGACAAATAATTTTTCTTTTTTTCCTTTAATTTTTAATTTGTTTAAATAACTATGTATTTTGTTTAAAATTATTTTTCTTATTTCGTTTATCCCTAGATTGTAAAATTATTATTTAATGAACTATTTAACTTTATAATTCCTATAAAACTTCAACTTTTGAGGTAAGGTCAGTTGAAGGGAAAAAATATATAATAATCAAACTATTTCTATCAAGATTAAGCAATACAAATAATTTAATTACATGTTTAGAAGTATTTATATAAATCATTTTTGGATTTTTTTTATTTTTAAGATAGTATTTTAATCACTCATTATTTCAAATCTTTATATTATTATTTATGTTAAAAATCTTTATTAAATGATTTATTTTTTCATTTTAGATGTGATTTGGATCAAAAGACTCCTCTTCAACTCATATGTTTGGAGCTCTGAGTGAACATTATGTCACTCAAATTTATATATTATAGAATTTTATTCTTCAAATGGATAGAAATTAAATTACTGATTGTATATAATAAAAGGAGAGAAAATAATTCCGCTGTTTTAAAGCAGAATGTTTCAAAGTATATAGTTCGATTAAATATCATGAAACAAGGTAAGCCTCAATAATTTTTGATTAATAGATATAACAAAATCAAAAAACTTAGATATGATTTAGTCCAAAAGACATCCCTTTCATTTGGAGTTTGTAGAGCACACTTTCATATATATATATATATATATATATATATATATATAATATATAATAACAATATATAAGGAAGACAAGTTTTCTCGGGTTAAGTCGCGTGAGCCTGAGATTTATTCGACGTTTCGGCTCTCTTTGGAGCCATTTTCAAGAGAGAAGGAAGTTCCCTTTATGCTTCTCCTTTTGTTTTTATTTTCTTCCTGGCTGCATGTGACTTATTGGTCATTATAGGTCTTCGGACCTTATGCACCCATTCCAAAAGAAAAGAAAGATAAGAAAAGAGGTAATGGTGGAGGGAGGTTGTTTACGGGGTCGCAGTCTTCCTGGTCCCCAGGTCAATTTGGTGGATGACTCAGAGGCGTGGATTGGTCTCTGAGAGCTGGAGGAAGGTTTGTTGTGTGTAATTGTGTTCGGTTTAGGTTGACTTTGGGGCCTCAATCTGCCTGCTTCCCAAGTCGGGGTGTTAGCTCTTGGTTCCCGGGGTCTCAACCTGCCTACTCCCCAGGCCGAGAGCAACTTTGAGACCCCGGGAACCAAGAGCTAACACCCCGACTTGGGGAGTAGGCAGATTGAGGCCCCAAAGTCAATCCAAACCAAACACAAACCCGATTACACAGAACCAACCACTGTCCATTCCTCAGAGACAAACCCAGACCTCTGAGGCATCCACCAAACACACCACCAATACACCGACTTGGGGAGTAGGCAGATTGAGGCCCCGTAGTCAACCTAAACCGAACACAATTACACACACCCAACCTTCCTCCAGCTCTCAGAGACCAATCCACGCCTCTGAGTCATCCACCAAATTGACCTGGGGACCAGGAAGACTGCGACCCCGTAAACAACCCCCCTCCACCATTACCTCCTAACTTCCTTCTCTCTTGAAAATGGCTCCAAAAGGAGAGCCGAAACGTCGAGTAAATCTCAGCACCCCACGCGACTTAACCTGAGAAAACTTGTCTTCGCATACATCCGGTCGCGGAAACCTTCCAGAACATATATATATATAGAAAAATAGAGTGATGAAAATAAAATAAAATATATATATATATATTATTTCATGGCTTTATAGCAAGATGGTCCTAGAGTCAAGGAATGACAAAATTTGGGTTCGTCTTTTATTTCTTTCTTTATTTAAAAGTATTCACAAACTTCAAGTATACTGGAGCTAAAGAGAAATCTAAAATTCAAGTCAAATTTCATATATCTTGACTCTTGAAAAAATACAAAATTTTTAATTTCTTTATTCTATTAATCTTATTTGAAAATTTTTCTTAAATTTCCTTTACTATAATAATTTTTAATATTTTATATACAGTGTATATTGCAATATAATTCTAATTTAATTTATTGGGAGAAGGGTGGATATTTAAGTTTGAATAGTAAAACATTTTATTTAACTTTTTTTTTTAACTATATTAATTGTTGATAATTTTAAATGACATATGACATTAAATTCAATTTCTATGCTGTCGGATACATAATAATTTTAATTCTCATTATTTGATAATTATATAGAGATTATATATTTTTCTTTTATTTTAGAATTCCTTCCAAGATTCTTCTTACCTTTGATCCAAGTTAATTAACTCAATCTATCTCCGTGAAGGTGGGAAGTAAAAATGCGCTATTGTTTCCAATCGCATTCTGCACTACTTTGGTACACAGAGAAACTGACCTCGAAAAGACGAGGGCAAAGTCCAGGGAAAAAACCAGGATCAAGATGGATCGACCAGTTGGAATCATTCACAGGCAGTTCGCTTCGGGTTTCTACTGCGAGGGTGTTGAATAGAGAAGAAAGAATGGCCGCTGACCTTGACAAAAACGATTTTTCCACTGATATACGGTACGAGGCGTCAATTTGCGCTTACGACTAAAACACGAAGTCAAGGTGAGCAATTCTTGCTATTCTAATCTGGGGGGTTTATATCATATTTAGCCATTTCTAATCAAATAATTACAGAGAATTAAGCACCCCTATGCGTTTTCTTAAATGATTATTTTTTATAAAAGAAAATGAAAATCAATTCCCTATCTATTGTTAAAAAACAACACCCACTTTAAATTCTCAAAAATGAAAATCTTTATTGGATTTCTTTTCTTCGCTTGACTACAAAAGATTCCATTAAAAAACTTATCATACTTTTTTTTAATAACAATGAAATAATCACATGGAAAACGCATGCGGGTCGGTATATAATTGTGACCGTCCACATGGAAAGGTACCAACCAAATCTTCATCGGGATCAAAATTGAGTTCTTATGCTTTCTGAACAGAACAAATCCTGCTGAGCAAGCCGGTATTTTTAGAATTTTTTTATTTGAAAGATATGAATTTTTAAAATATTGGTTATGATAAACCTAGTTTAGAGAAAAATGAGTTTAGAGTTTGTTTGGTCACTTTTCTCTTATCGATGGGGCAAAAATTCAACCCCTGGAGTCGAACCAGGACCTCCACGCTTTCACGGCGGGCGGGCTACCTTCATCCTAGGTCGCGGGCACAGCCAACACCAGATTTTTTGTTATTGCTTGAAGTAAAAAAAATTACTTAAAATCATTTTTTTTGTATCAAGAAAATGTTCATAAGAAAAGTATTTTTTTTCTCAATGTCAGATATCAGTGATTGAGTAAAAATTTACTCGTCTCATCATCTATATTTTTTGAACTCATTATCATACAGTAAAAGAAGGTTCATCATTCAATCATTGATTGAAAAAATAAATTTGTTAATGCTTAGAAGATATAAGTCCAGGATAGAAGAAAAGGAGAAGAAAAACAGCAGCTAGTCGTATTTCATTATTTTAATTACTATCATGTTGACGTTTCGATTCCCCCAGCCCATTCTGAGGATGATCCCAACCGGAATCGAAACGTCAACATGATGGGAATTAAAATAATGAAATACGACGTGCTACTGTTTTTCTTCTATCCTGATTGAACTACCAGCTATAAGCTCTACGTATTTGCTTAATATAAGTAAAGTTTTTGGCTGTTCAATTTGTTGAAAAAAAAAAAAGACATCTTAATTACACGAATAAAAATTTTAAATCATGGAAAAATAGAAAAATTTCTCTAGAAAACTTGGAATTAACAGGGAAATTTCAAATTATTTATTTCTCTGTATAAAAATCGGAGGGCATTCAGCCCTCCTCCGTGCTACAGCCGAGAAATAAAAAAAAAAAAAAAAAAAAAAAAAATATTTCTCTGTAGCCACCCTGTTAATATATAGAGAGAAAGTATTGGATTCATGTCAAAAATTCGATGTCGAGATTTTGAAAGATATACACGTTTTAAGATCCTCTGAATACAAAAACGTGGTTTTCGCAACTTGGTCTGTCTGTGTGTCTGTTTGTCGGTGTGTCTTTCTGTCTGGGTTCAATTTAAAGCATGAAGGACTCAGGGGCGTATATAGAAATTTCTTTTGGGGGGCGGCCTGAACTCAAAAAATTTTTCAGCGAAAATTTTGATTAAAAAAAAAGAAAATTTAATGAAAATTTGTCTTTAAATAGGCCCCGGGGCCCTCAGGGCTCAAGTAAAAACGGAAAAATTTAGATAAAAAAAAAACAAAATTTAATAAAAATTTCCCTTCGAGAGGCCCCGGGGCCCTCAGAACCAAGTAAAAATGGGAAAATTTTGATTAAAAAAAAAAGAAAATTTAATGAAAATTTCTCTTTGAGAGGCCCCGGGGCCCTTGGGGTTCAGGGATATACGGTATTTTAAAAATATTTTTGTGTATGGAGGAGAAGGATATTTAAAGATGAGCACCCCCCCCCCCCCCCCCCAAAAAAAAAATTCAATATAAGGCCCCCTTTCTTCTAGTGCCGCCCCAGGCCCCCAACTGCCTCTGTACGCCTCTGCACAGGCTAACAGTGATTTTGGTACCGGGGGTATTTTGAGCTGATCTCCGAGTATATGCGACGTCCTTTTTCCAAAAATGTCGTCAGTTATGCTCGAATATCTCTAGTTTTAGAGATATAGAGAATATAACGTTTTAATTGAAATTCTGCTCTAAAGTGGCTCTTATTTTGAGTTTTCTAGATTTTTTCATGGTGTTTTCTCTTAAAGATATACAGGTAGCTAAGATACATAGAAAATCTAGAGATTCTGCCCAATCAGAAGTGATTTAGTGGTGCAAAACAAGGCTAAAAGTTGAAAAAAATTCAATTTTTCCAGTTTTTCTTAACTTTAGACAACCCTAAAATTTTTTTAACATCTCTGAATGCAAAAAACATATATGTACGATATTCTGTAACTCTTTAGCTTTCCAGAAATCATTCCTTTGTGCAAATCGGTTAATTATTAAAGAAATTATAAACTTGTTATTTCAGCGCTATCACTACACCCAAGAATTCTTCTAAGCAAAACAACATCTTAATCATAAAATTTTCTTATCTTTGATTTGTAGATTAACTATTTTGTTTATAATTTCGTTAATAATTAACCGATTTGCACGAATGAATGATGGCTGGAAAAATTGAATTTTTTTCAACTTTTAGCCTTGTTTTGCACCACTAAATCACTTCTGATTGGGCAGAATCTCTAGATTTTCTATGTATCTTAGCTACCTGTATATCTTTAAGAGAAAACACCATAAAAAAAATCTAGAAAACTCAAAATAAGAGCCACTTTAGAGCAGAATTTCAATTAAAACGTTATATTCTCTATATCTCTAAAACTAGAGCTATTCGAGCAAAACGGACGACATTTTTGGAAAAAGGACGTCGCATATACTCGGAGATCAGCTCAAAATACCCCCGGTACCAAAATCACTGTTAGCCTGTGTAATTTTTCCCAATTATGACAAAAAACTAACGCAAGGGTTGTTTTAATTAATTTTTCTCTATAATCTGAGATGGTGAGGTTAAAAAGTGTATCGATTTGACGTGGAATGACTCGCCCACCGGGGTTATCTGGTCTCATGCCCCCCCCCCCCCCCCCAGCGAGGATGGCTGGTCCCATGGCCCCCCCCCCAGCCAGATTCTCTAGTTACGCCCATGAGACTAACCGAAATTTTTTGCGGAACATTTTTTCTTTTGCTAAATCAAAGTTTTCCACCCTGCAGAAAAAATTGTAGCGCTGATGTCTGTATATTCCTATATATGTATATGTGTTTGGGAAATTTCGGGGGCGGGAGGGCCGGGCCCTCCCCCCCCCCCCCCCTTATATACGCCCCTGGAAGGAATTAAGCTAGGAGGTTGAAATTTAAGTTAATATATTTAAGTTAGACACCCACCTAGAACGTGAAAATAAGCTTTTGATCAAAATTGGTCAAAAAGTACTAGTACTTTACTGATGTACTTTTCAGTTTTTTTTTAGATTTTCTCAAATTTCGCTCCAACGATTTTTATTAAAATTCAAAAATCAATTATTTTTTAGATGCCCTTTCAATTGTATATTCTCATTTTAATCTCAAAATTGTTTAAAGCACACTTTACTCCTGCACTTCATAGGAAAGATAGGATGCCATGGTAACAAAATATAAATAAATATAAATGTTTATCTAATATATCGGCGGAAACGAAATATATATCGGAACAAAAAATCTGGTGTAACAAGCACAGTTCACAACTTACACTGGGTAAGAGAAAGTTGTGTACTGTGCGACCAGACATACCAGATTTTTATCTCTTATTAAAATTAAATTATATGATGGCTCAACTATTAGAAGATGTGAGTAGGATGGCAGCCAGGAAAGAAATCAGACAAAAATTCAATCAATTTTTATCTAATTTTATTACGATTGCCGACGTTTCGGACGCAAATCGCGCCCTTCCTCAGGACCTATGATCAATGAGACAAACATGTTTGACAAAAGTTAACAAGAATTTTTTAAATACATTTCTTTGTAAAAACTTACAATCGATAGTTAATGAAATACAGATGGACGTATTTTTTTAATTAACAATATAAAAACACAATCCACGGGCGTGAGATGCATTGTTTTGTACTGTATATATTTGCTGTTATTCATTGACGCCTTTCGCATTTAAATGTATTAACATATCTATTTTTTAATCATATAAAAGGCGTTTTGTTCTTAAATTAGAATATTTTAAAATAGATTTAAATAGATTTATTTTTTGTATAAACTTTCACTTAAATTTTTATCTCTTATTTCCAATATAATTATAAATTAATAAAATTTAAAATATTTTCATACAAAGTACTAAGGCCTTGAATGTCGTCTTTGTAGCTGCATGCCGTTTTTCTGTATTTTTTTTATAGCAATCATTTCGGCAAATTCGAGTCTAAATTGATTGCTATCTTAGTATAACAATTCACAATTGTTAAAATCAAAAGCGTGTCGGGCATGGGCGTACCCAGCGAGGGGCAGGAGGGGGCAGCTGTCCCCCCCCCCCCTAGAAGCAAAAAAAAAACAAAAATTAAATGTTTATAAAGTGATGAAACGAAACAAAATTGGTGGATGGCGACGGGGAATGATTCTTTTTGTTAGGACTCGAGGGTTTTTAGGCCTTTAATTCGAAGGCTTTACCTCTCTATATAAAAAATAGCTATGTCACAATCTGGACGACCATGATCTGCCCCCCCCCCCCCCTGGACGACCATGATCTGACCATGCCCCCCCCTAGATTTGATCCTGGGTACGCCCATGGTGTCGGGTTTCCTTGGCATGCAAGGCAAGAGCGGTGCTTGTTTTGGCAATGCATCTCACGCCCGTGGATTGTGTTTTTATATTGTTAATTAAAAAAATACGCCCATCTGTATTTCATTAACTATCGATTGTAAGTTTTTACAAAGAAATGTATTTTAAAAATTCTTGTTAGGTTTTGTCAAACATGTTTGTCTCATTGATCATAGGTCCTGAGGAAGGGCGCGATTTGCGTCCGAAACGTCGGCAATCGTAATAAAATTAGATAAAAATTGATTGAATTTTTGTCTGATTTCTTTCCTGGCTGCCATCCTACTCACATCCCAATAAATTATATGATTTCTATTACATAAAATTGAATTTTTTATTTTTTATAAATTTATAATACCACTAGCCCAAATAACACTTTCATAAGATGAGTCAAATAATTATTCTGCCAAAAATATAAATATTCCAATATTAGGATTAGAATTAAAAAGAATATTTGTGAAAGGATTAAGGGATAAATAAAACAATGATTTAATAAAATAATCTTTATTGAATATTTAATGATTGAATAGGATAAAAAATAATAGCTAAACATTTCTTTGTTTCAGAAGAGAGACCTTAGAAAAAAACATCCATGTTCGTCATCATTATTCATCATTATTATAAAATAAACAGCACATACGCAATTGCAAATTATTTTTAAAAAAGTAAACCTACCATACACATATTCATCTTTTCAATTTAAATTCACTTCTGCAATATTTTTTGTGGGGTTTTTTTTTTTTTCGAGAAAGCAAGCAAAGCAAGTGAAGTCTTTTAGTTGAATTGATCTCGAGGAAGGAGCCATCTCTGTGCAAAAATCATCTCGATTCTATTCCGATTCTATTAGTGAGAATAAAAGGACACACACCCCTCATCTCACTCCAATTAAAAGGTATTTATAATTTGCATATTTCATTTTCATAAAGGGTTAACATTTTATTTTTTTATTTTCTTTCTTAACATATACCCTTTATAAAATTAGCCTTTTTTTTATGAGAAACCAGGTGATAAAAGGGGTGTACATTTGGGTTGATAAGGGGTGTACATTAGGGTGGTCCTTAGCTATAGGTATGGTTTTCTGAAAGTTTAAAATTTGCTGCTCCCAACCCCTAATCCTGTTCCAATCAACAAATAAAAGGGGTCCCACAAACGCATTGAATTTGCAACATAGGGTATACGAAACGATCGATTTCGTTTAAAAAGCGGTAAAAAAATTATTTTCGAATATATCCCTAATAAATAAATAAATAAATAAATACAAAAAAAACAACCATAGGAAGTAATTTATTTAATTAGGGGTGAGTTTTAGCAGTGGATTAATTAAGACTTAAATTAATACTTATTTAATTTCGAATTTTTTCCCAACGGAATAAAACACCGTTAGTTTGCAAGTGAATGGAATTTTTATAAATAGAGAATTTATTTGATAATTCTTTTTCTTGTTCGCTCCGAGAGCAATGCTATTTCTCTATCGATCGATGCTTGCATGCTTGCTGGCTGCCTATCTGCCAGGCTTTCGTTGAATTTTAGCCGAGCCATGACTCAGTCGTTTGAGCTCTTCACTCAATCTCTCTCTCTCTCTCGTGTGTTTGCTTTATTTTATTTTGTGTGTGCAAATAAGATGTTCATCCCCCAAACTCGTTTACTCCCCGTCTGGTCATCTTTTTATTAAGGTAATGAATAAATTCATATCTCATTTTGATAACGAATTAAATTTCTATTTTCTTTTTTTTTTTATCTTAAAATATATTTATTAGGGTCTATAAAATAATCCAATTTTTTAGATATTTAATTAATTCGTGTACCCATGGGCTGTAATTCACCCCTTCTGATAAATAAAATAGTATTTTTATTTAAAAAAGAAATTAAAATAATAATACAAAATTATATTTTTTGTAAAATCTGTTACATTTAAGGAAATTGATTACTTTCTCTCCCTCCTCACCCTCCACCCTTATTGCAGAGAATTTAGCTAATAATTGAAAATATAAATTCTTAAACTTTTATTTCTCGTCAATTATATAAATTATAACTGTGATTAACATTTCGTTTTAAAACTATATTATTATTTTTAATCATGTTAACAGAGGGTGGTAAGGTGTGTACGTTTTCCCTTTTAATTAAAATATTATTATCATTTTTTATTTTTTTGTAAACTCTCTCTTTCTATAAACAAACAGACGGACCATATTTAATAAGAAAAAATAATAATTTTTATTTTTTCCAGGAGTGTTTATTGCTAGAGGTCGACTTCACCCTTCATCCTCGACCTTTTCGCTCATGCTTCTCCATCTCAGCGCACCTCGAGTCTCTGCAATAGGTGAGTTCTGACAATCAAATTTTTCCATCTTATAATTTAATTTCACAAATAATAATTTCATTTTCTTGGGATTCTCTCTATTTTAATATCTCGAATATAACAACTCTCTCATTTTATAATATTTGAATATCATTTAAATTTATAAAAATCTCCCCCCTCTCTCTTTTTTGATTCGGCTCCCAACAGTTCTTATAAATTCTCTGGGAACATTCTAACATAGAAAAATATTTCTTTCAAAACATTATCTGCTTTCTATATTAGGCCTATAGAAATGAATAGGAGGGTTGCTTTCTTAAACTTTTATCTCTCGTCAGGCCTATAGAAGTATGTAGTAAAAAGTGCGATTTTTTTTAAATTTGTTTAAGTCCCTGTGTTTAGCAGGGTGGTTATCAGGGTGCTAATTGCCAAGAATAAAAGGAAGTTGAGTCAAAGCGGGAAATTTAAAACTTTAAAATTTTCGCCGAAGTCGGGCAAAGGGGTCCAGGGGGGGGGGGGGGGGCTTGAGCGGGCTTTTCCACTTGTACTTTATATAATGTTTGATTGAGGAAAAAAATATTGAATTTTTTTTTTATTTAATTTTGATCGATCGAAATGAATAGGATGGGTTCCTGTTAGAACTTTTTCTTTTATTCATTTTTTGTGGTGTAGGTTTATCTGGAATTTTTCTTTGCTTCACAAGGGCAGAATTTAACATAATTTAAATTATAATTTTTACCTCGATTAATTCTGATATTATTAAAAAATAATGTTTTAAATATAAAATAATTACTTTTTCTCTAATCTAAAAAAAAAAATTCTCTTTTCGGTTAATAAATGTAGTACACTGTAAAAAAAATTTTAATTTTAGTATGTTTTAGTATAGTAAATTTACAAATTTTCCTTGTAAATGATAACTACCATACATTTGTATACTAAATTTACAAATCTATGCATTCAAAAAATTTTTACAACCAAAAAACATTTTAAAATTACAATTCTCTTGGAAAATTAGAGTAAATATTGTAATTTTACCATACGATTTCTAATTTTACAATACAACGGCAATGTAATTTTAGAACACGGTTTGTAATTTTAGAAAAGGGTTTGTAATTTTACAAAAAGGTTTCTAATTTTACAATACAAGGGTATAGTAATTTTCCTTTTAAGGCTGCCAACATGGCCGACTTTGTTTCGACTGCTTTTTAGCTTTCTTAATAAAGACATTTTTGGCACTATAAGGATTTATTTAAGTTATAATAATACAAAAAATAATAATATTATGATAACTTTAAGTTTATTTTTTATTTTATTATTTAGTAAAAATAGTTTACAATGAGGTCATACTTGAATTCTAAATAGCAGAGATAGATCACTAGTTAACAGGTGATTCGATGGTCAAATGGACTAGGCAGCAGACTTCTACAAAAAAGGTCAGTGTTCAAATCCTGGAGGAATTTTTCATTAAATAAAAATATTTATTTCACTCCATTCAGGTAGAGACGTCCCCTAAAGGTCAATAACCTATGATGGGACCAGTCGTAAATTTTTTTCTTTTTTCTAAATATTAGTAAAATTACAAACATTTGGATTATAAAATTGCTAAATATTTGTAAAATTACCAAATTTGGACTCGAAATTGCGAAATATTGGTAAAATTACCACACATTTGTAAACGATTTTTGCAAAGAGTTTTGTAAATAAATAAATAAATAAATAAATAAATTTATTACGACCCGCTTAGAGGCACCAGTCCTCGGTGGCTAGGTCCAACAAACACAATACAAATTTAAATACAATAACAAATACAACAAAACAAAACAAAACAAAAGGAAAAAAGAAAAAAAAAAAAAAAGAAAATAAATAAATAAATAGAAATGCATGCCCATTAACAATCAACATGTTCATGCATTTCCATCGAAAGAAATAAAAAAAAAAACAATATCAAAAAATTCGCGCAAGCCACGAGACCAGGAGTAAACGTCGCATTAGCCATCCCGACATTCGCCTTAAGCTGTTAAGGAAAACCTGGCCAAAACCTTAACAAGGATGGTATGACCTCTCTACCTCAACTATTCTCTGCGATCAAGAACTAAATAAAAATTTCACACAACTAGCACATTAGGACTTGACAAAATTTATTATAGATTTAATCATAGGGGGCAGAGGACTATAATCCCAAGTAGTGACAGACAAACCGTTCCACAAATCAATTCCAGATCCTACAGAATTTTGTTTAATATACTCCTACAATTAAGGACTAACACTTTAAACCCCATATTCTTACTGACTAAAGTAGTTGTCCTCTTACCCCTCCATCTAGTTTTTTGATTCTCTAATATTGTCTCAACACACACCTTCCCTAACTTGTAGGAACCAGACCTATTTAAATTAATTCCATTCCTCCCCAAATCCTTACAATTTAGGTAACTATTTGGATTCTTGAACGTACAACCATACTGAGAACAGACTCTACTCAAAATGTCATTGGCCCAGTCAATTCTTCTAAAATCAACATCTCTCCTATAGACTATCCCATTAAAAATAAATTTTGCCCCGTTAAATTTATCCCGAAGACAATTAACTAACCTATCAAATTTCCACCTAAATATTTCTGGACTAGCATCATAAATATTATGCGTACCTACATGGACAAACACTAAATCCCTTCCACCTCCTACATAACCCTCTACAATGTCAGCTAACTGTTCAAATCTCACCCCAGGAAAATACCAGGATTTAAACCCACTAGATGCTACATAAGAAGCCGAATATTTAAACAAACTATCGCCTAATATCAAAACCCGATCACTAATCCCCCTAACTATATCTGAATTATTTAACATAATTTCACTTCCCTGACAGACATCCGAATCTCCCTGTCCTTGGCCAATAACATTTTTAATCGAATCTAACTCATCCCGAAGCCGAGCTAATTCGCTCTCTAAATTACAAATCACCTGATTAAGTCTCTCTACACTATCATCTTCTGGACATGACCTATCATCGGTTCCTACACCTATACTTCTAGTCCCAAGCCTACATTGGCTACGCGTTTTGACCATTTCGATAAAATAAAAAAAAAAAAAAAAAAAAATATTCAAAATATTTACCTTAACAACGCAGAGAAATCCTTAGTTAAGCTAAATTCCAAAAGCAAACCCAACTTTTATTATTCCAAAATGTAGTAAAAGAGTTTAAAAAACCCTCCACAAAAAGAAATAATAAAAGAACTAACAAAATTTCACAAAAAAGTCAAAAAAATTAAGGAGCGACTTTGTTTATAAACAGCTATGAACAACAACAACAATATAAAAAAAAAAAAAAAATAAAAAAAAAAAAAAAAAATATAATAAAAAATATAATTCAATATAATTCAACTGTATAGTAAATTTAGTATCTATTGGTCTTGGAAATTTGCTTACAACAAAAAAAATTGTAAAATCATCGAAATTTTTTTTACAGTGTAATAAGGATAGTTTTTACTGTGGGTTTGCGTTTTAAAATCCATTTAATCAAATAAATTATATAAAATTCTTTATCATTTAATTTGGAGAATTCCATTGTATGATAAAACAGAGAATTAAAAAAAAAATCTTAATCAATCTAATAAACTTCTCAATTCTTCATCCCTTGTCACTTAATAATATAATATGGGGCGAGGGATGGAGGGAGCAAAGTACTTGAATATATACTCATCTATTCTTTTCTGTAAAATTTTCCGTAAAAATCACTTGATTTTTTTAAATAGAAAGGTTTGTTAAAATAAAAACAATAATCAACAAATATTGTTCAATCATTTTTACAAATTATCAAAAAGTAACAAACCCTATGATTTTGGCTTACCCCTTCCCAGAGGGTATCTTACCTCCCCTCTCGGGGATTTTCTAGAGCTTTCTGAAAGTTATAATTGAGACCAAATTATGCAAATTAATCTAATTAAAACTCAACTACCCGCTTTGTACACCTCTCTTATATACCGGCTTATACAAAATGCGACAAATCAACCTAAAATTTCATAGTGGTTTGTGCGTGACCTTTTTTTAATAGTTTCATTGAATAAACGTCATTTTAGTCATTAATAGGCAAAAGTTCATTGAGTGGTGATACAGGAAATCTTAAAAAAAAAGTCGAAAAGTCATACCCCCTAGTGTACACAGTGGCGGATTAAAACAATATAAGGGCCTAGGCGCAAAAAAAAAAAATTAGGCCCCGGATAACAAAATTGTCTTTGGAAATTAATTAATAGGTATTATAAATTAAAATTATGATTGAATTTCATAATCAATTGATAAATTTTCTTGGAAAGGAATATCTATCTCTTTTAAAATTTCGTGTATATAAAAAAAAAAAAAAAACCCTTATTTTATTTATTATCATTTCGAAATTTATAAAATGAAATAACCTTTAAGTAAAATTATTTAGTATATGTGAGGTTTCACTAAGTTATAAATGAAAGAAATATTTCAATTTATAACTCGATATATATCCCACATGTGACGTATGTATACAAATACCCGGCAACAAAAAAAAAAATGTCTTTTGTTCCCCTGTGCTAGATTGCACCTACATCTAGCTCATTTTTATTTAACATAATATATAAGCTGCTAGGTACATTATTTTCAATATTATTTATCAATTTAATATTAATATTTTTTTATATTTTCAGGGATTCATCTCGATTTTTGCATCCCACCATTGCATATGCGACGTTCCAGTGAAGCCTTGAAGTCAACCAACTGGTGAGTTTGTTCAAATTTTATAATTCATTTTTAATTTTAAATTGGTTAAGGCCTTTTTCGTCATCTAAGGCCATTTAGACCCATTTAGATTCCTATCTTAAATAATCACGTCAAGACAAAAACAAAAAGGTAAAATAAATCACACATTCTGATTCCTCGGGGTCCCCAAGGCCACCTCCTGCCATTGTTTAAATAAATTAATATTTGTGAGGAAACCTCGAAATTAGTCTAGGGAGCCAAGATCCCCCGAAGGCAGGCATTGCGACTAGTATGCTTATAAAAAAATAAAAAACTTTGATTTTTTCTACAAATGCTCTGAAAATTTCAGAGTGGGATTATTTCGCGTTCTATTTTAAATTGAAAAAAAATTTTTTTTTCTCCTCTTATTTATCATGACGGTGCTCTTAAATTCTTCTAGGACTGACCGAGTTTCTAGAAAATTGAAGAAAATAATAATAATAATAGTTAGAGGTGATGAAAATCGAGAAAATTCCATTTATCCTGAAAAAATTAGAAATTAGTTGTGTATTCAACTACTGAAGAATTTGAAGCCTCAAGTAAAAGCTTAGAAACATGGGCGTAACTAGAGGGGTACCGGGGGGCCTGGCCCCTCCAGAAAGCTCTTTGCCCCAAGAAAAATTGAGAAAATATGGGGCTTTCCAGGCCCACCGGAGGATAGCTGGTCCCATGGCCCCCTTTCAATTTTTCTTGGAGCAAGGAGCTTTCTGGAGGGGCCAGCCCCCCCCGGCATCTCCCTAGTTACGCCCATGTTTCTAAGCTTTTTCTTGACGCTTCAAATTCTTCAGTAGTTGAATACACAACTAATTTCTAATTTTTTCAGGATAAATGGAATTTTCTCGATTTTCCTCACCTCTAACTATTATTATTATTATTTTTCTTCAATTTTCTAGAATCTCGGACAGTCCTGGAAGAATTTAAGAGCACCGTCATGATAAATAAGCGGAGAAAAAAAAAATTAAAAAAAAAAGTGTCATTCATCCCGAAATTTTTGTTTTTTTCCGAAAATGTCAAAAAAAACGTTCAAGATGAATCTGTAAAATTTTGTCATATTTATTTCTGAAATGTACATTTAAAGACAAAAATATCAAAAAAAAAAAACGTCCCGATAAGTTAATTTTTGACAGTTTTACGGTTATTTAAAAAAAAAATCGATGTTTTTTGAAAATGCTATAACTTTTTTTGGCTGGGTCGAAAAATCTGAAAAAATTCTCAGACACGTTTTCAATAGGGTACAAAAAGATGACAAAGTTTCAGCCAAATCAAAAATGGTCGGGTTCAAAAGTGGTCGAGTTGGCGTGGAATGCCCCATATATACCCCCATATAGAAATTTAGTTTCTTTTTTCTTAGGCATAAATTCAATAATATGTTGAAGCCTTATTCATTGCTTCCTAACTAATTTGAATATTTCTAAAATCTAAATAATAAATGATAAAATATATTGAATAATTTGGTAATATTCTCTTGGGATAGGGAACTCAACGCTTTGGATGGAATTGAAGAAGGACCCTGGGGCGGGGTTTATTTTTATATATGCCTTTGCCACGGACTATAAGAGAATTTGTATTTAAACTTATTGTTATTAAGATACAGTATATGATTTTAAAATTAATAATAACACCGCAATCGTTTTAGCGGATTTTTGGAATTTAATTATTTTTTATTATAGATGTTTTGAAATCTTTTAGCCCATTTTCGAATATTTTCTTTATTATTTTTCATATTTTTCCAAGTTAATTATTATCTTAGGTATTGCACTTAGAGCGATTTCATTTAAAACAGCCTGCAGTTGCAAAAAGATGAACATGTCCTGCCTCTGCTGCGATAAACAGTTCATTAGATTTAAAAAAGTTAAAGCAACTCGTGCAAATTGATTTAATATTTTTTTAAATCTTATCAACCGATTAGCGAACTTTATCTCAGGTGGACCACACACAGGTCTTTGCATCTGCGAATTGTTTTAA
Source organism: Euborellia annulipes (assembly GCA_023213315.1). NCBI lineage: Eukaryota > Metazoa > Arthropoda > Insecta > Dermaptera > Anisolabididae > Euborellia > Euborellia annulipes. The sequence continues at coordinate 40,482 of JAKCPI010031526.1, read as the reverse complement.
ACCAAATTTTATTTAACATAATATATAAGCTGCTAGGTACATTATTTTCAATATTAATTATCAATTTAAAATTAATATTTTTTTTATATTTTCAGGGATTCATCTCGATTTCTGCATGCCAGCCATTACATATGCGACGTTCCAGTGGAGCCTTGAAGTCAACTAACTGGTGAGTTTGTTCAAATTTTGTAATTCATTTTTAATTAAGACACAAAGCCCATTGCATCCTACAATTTGCTTTCTTTTTTTTTATTTTCGTCATCTAAGGCCATTTAGACCCATTTAGATTCCTATCTTAAATAATCACGTCAAGACAAAAACAAAAAGGTAAAATAAATCACACATTCTGATTCCTCGGGGTCCCCAAGGTAGGGCTAAGGGGAAGTGAGGAGATAGATGTTAAATTTATCTTTGTTCTAAAAATTTATTTTATCCTGAATCTTAATTAAAAAACAAATTTAGAAGCCAAAATTTCAGCCCGCGCCTTTTGTTCACTTGTAAATTTTTTGGGAAGGTTTTCAAACAATACTATAAGTATGTTATCTTAAACCAAGATCAAGAATGAAAAGACATTTATAATATAAATGTGATTTATAATACAAGGGGAGATCTTTTCCATTGCATTAAAAAATAATGTCTGCAAAATTTGAACTCATTTGCAAAACAGGAACACGTGGCCAATCGCCTTTGAAGTTTGAGAATTTTCAAAATTTACTTTAAACTAAACATTCCCTTTGATTTCCTCCACAAGGGACTAAATTAATTTTACATTCCAATTAAATTAGAAATTTATTATTTAGAATCTTTTATTGATAAAAATTATCTTAAAGAATTCATTAAAGAACTAATAAAAAAAGATAGATTTTTAATAACCCTATCTTCCTCAATTTTAATTATGTTTAAATGTTTAAATTCATTCTCGTTCTTGGGCCATAGGGCAGTGGTAGAGTATCCCCCTCTTGTGATAGTAGGGGTTTAAATAATATCCCGTGGGCTAATTAGGATAGAATAATGACATGCGCCTTGAATTCTAATTCTAAAGAGATTGATTAAATTGTATCATCTGTCAAAGTTCCTCAGCATAAATCTGTTCATATTTTTAAATTCCCTATTGGGATTTGTCATCAAAGATTATATAAAATTATATTTAACAAATGTGTGAGTGTTTAGGAATTTAGGTATTGAATAGATCTCGAAAATTATCTAAATAATCTGAGTTATCAAAAGAAATTTCAAATATTCGATTTTCTTTTTTACAGAATTTAACTGTTTAAAGATATTGCATCCTCCTTAGAAATTTATTCAACAAGGGATGATTTTAAGGGTGTATGGCCTTTTTAAGTCTTTTAAAAATAATTTAAATTTAATATTTAATATCTAACGTGCGACACGGAGTAAAATTTCCAAATTTGGCCACGTTTTCAGTTCATATTAGAAAATACTTGCAGCGTGATCATTTATCGTTCATATAATTTTAAGATTTGAGCTTAAAGGGCCTGGGAAAAAAAAATGAAATTTTGACCATGGAAATTATTTTTTATTAGTATTTTAAGATTGGAGAGCAAAGGGCCCGGGCCCGGGCCCCGGGGATATAGCCCCCCCTGTCCCCCCGGCTTTCTGGGGTCCTATTTGTGAGAAAGCATTTTGAGGGGTGCTAGTCGATTTATAGAAATCTTTCTATAAAATTTTATCTTTTTACTTTCTTTACGCAATAGATCAACAACTTGAAAATTTACAGACGTTTTTTGGTAGAAAGGTTATAGGGGATGCGAGAGTAGAGACAGGACTATCATTTAATCATAATTTTTAAGGGGGTTTGGATAAAATATTCCTATATACTGAAGTTGAAAAGAATAATTGGAAAAAGGATTAAGGCATAAATAAAACAATTATTTAAAAAAACAATCTTTATTGAATATATATGGTAATACAAGAAGATAAAATAATATTAATAAATAAATATTTTTATTTTGTTTCAGAAGAAGGAGCTTTTAGGAAAAAAAATCCATTTGAGTCTTCCTTATGATCAAAGAAACAGCAAAAATTGTGAACTGATCTGCATCTCTACTATTGCGATGGTATTAGTGTGAATAAAATGTCACAAACACACACCACATCTCGCCCTTAAAAGGTATTTATTATTTGTATATTTCATAATGTATACATTCTGGGTTAACATTTTATACGATATTATTAGGAGAATTTTTAATTTAGACCACATTTTTATTATTAATTATTTATTAAAAATATAAATACTGTCCAACGTTTCGACTGCTTATTATGCAGTCGTTCTTATGTACTGTGCACTTGTTCCGATTCAAGTTTTTAATAAATATTTAATATAAAAATGTGGTCTATTTTTAAAAATTCCCCTAATACAATAATAATAATTCACACCACATAAGATTTAATAAACATATTTTATTTTTATATTTTCTCTCTCAACATTTTGTTATAAAATTTTTTAATAATGAAAAAGGGGTCGAAAAAAATTCCTTCACTTTCATTTTTATTTCAATGCATTTTTACAAATATTTCATTTACCTTGGCGATATTTTTTCTAACTTTTTTTATTTTCTCTTTTATTAAATAAATATGTCTATAATTATAATTGGGATTATTTCTAGGATGGTCAAACTTTATTTAAAAAATTCGTGATTAAATTACAAACCGAAATAATTTTATAATTAGAAATAGAAGTAAGTTTGGCTAAAATCTTTTTAGCTAAATATTTTTCGAGATCTATATATTTGAATAAGATAATAGTATTCAAAATACCTCGATTCGGACTTAACTAGTCATAGATATATTTAACAAGACATGTGAGTGTCGTATATGTCGACACAAAAAATTTGGTGTGACAAGCACAGTACACAACTTTCTCTTGCCGAAGGGTAAGAGAAAGTTGTGTGCTGTGCGACCAGTCACACCAGATTTTTTAACTACCTTTCTAATGGGTAAGATATAATTCCAAAAAGGAATCTAATCTAAAAAAAATATTTTTTTCCCTTTGGTTGGTTATTTAATGTAGAAATAAGGGTGGTTCTGGCGGAGGTGGGTTATGCAAATTAGTCTTTTAAAAAGTATTTAATTTCTAATTTATTCCCAATAGAATAAAACACCGTTAGTTTGCAAGTGAATGGAATTTTTATAAATAGAGAATTTTTTATTCTTGTTCGCTCCGAGAGCAATGCTATTTCTCTATCGATCGATGCCTGCATGCTTGCTGGCTGCCTATCTGCCAGGCTTTCGTTGAATTTTAGCCGAGCCATGACTCAGTCGTTTGAGCTCTTCACTCAATCTCTCTCTCTCTCTCTCTGTGTGTTTGCTTTATTTTATATTGTGTGTGCAAATAAGTCGTTAATCCCCCAAACTCGTTAATCCCGGACTGTTCATCTTATTATTACGGTAATGAATCTATATCTCATTTGCATAAAGAATTAACTTTCTATTTTCAATTTTGTTTTTCTCTCTTAAAATATACTTATAAAATTATCCAATTTTTAAATACAACGCTATGATGGAGTCATGTACCCCAGGATGGAAATGGTGTAAATCGCCCCTTATTAAATTATTGAAAATAGAAATTCTTAACTTTAATAAGTGTGATTTTTAGAGGTGGAATTTTTCCTTCACTGTCTGAATGCATTCTTTTCTTAAACAGTTTCTCCACTCACCCCCTCTAATTATAAGTTTAAACAATTCGGATGATTGTTACTTTCTCTTACCCTATATGTGAAATATATATAGAGAGAAAGTATTCTTTATTAATTTGTTTTTACGCTAATTTTTTTTAACTAGCTACGTACTTGATTTGTTTGTATTGTGAAAGATATAATAATTACTTTTTGACTAATCTAATAAAAAAATTTTTTCTCTTCGATCGGTAATTTAATCTAGTAATAGGGGTGGTTTTTTCTGGAGGTGGTCGGTTAAAATAACCATCGAATCAAATAAATTATATAAAATTATTTATCATTTAATTTAGTGAACAGACAATTTCAAAATATCTTAATTTTTCTAAAAAAAAACATCTCCATTCTTCAACCCTTATCAATTAATAATTAAATATGTCAAGAGGGATGGATGGGGGCAAATTACTTGAATATATACTCATCTATTTTTTTCTAAAAAATTTTCCATAAAAATCACTCATTTTTTTTTTTAATAGAAAGATATGTTAAAATTAAAAAAAAAAAATTATTAAAAAGAAACAAACCCTTAAGGAATTTGGACAAAAAAGAATTATTATTCCTTTCAAGTTAGAAACAAATCAAGTACTTAATTAGCAACAATAATCCATTATCTGAATGAATTGAGTCAAAAATTCTAATTAAAATTGTAAATAAAAATTTCTTTGTTTCAGAAGTGAGACCTTAGGAAAAGCAAATGCATCTGCGTCAAGGGGGCCAAGGGGCCAGTCGATTTGACTCACCTCTCTGCAAAGTGCCTCTCTATTGCGATTCTTTTAGTGGAATAAAACGTTACACACACCTGCCTCTCTCCACAATTAAAAGGTATTTATAATTTGCATATTTCACTTGGGTTTTATTTTTATTTAAATATTTATAAAATTATCCTTTGTCTTAAAACTATAAACCAGAGGGTGTAAAAGGGTGTACATCTTTAATATCTAATAACAAAATCGTTTATCAATATTATTTTTTGTAAACTCTTTTTTTTCTACACACAAATCATATTCTCAGCGCACTTCGATTCTCTTTGCACTAAGTCCCGATCATCAAATTTTTTTCAATTTATCTCATCATTTTCTATCTCTCTCTTTTCATATCACGGGTATAAAAAAACCCCTCATAATATTTGATTATCATTTAAAGCTATAAATTGCTTTCTTAAAAAAACTAAAATTTTCCTTTGCTCACCACATTGACCTCGCTTTCTCCATTTCTCTTTTTCTCCCCACTTTAATGATAAGAATCTAATTATCCTATGATAGATATTTAGTAAAAAATTAAAAATTATATAAATCATCAGTATCAAAAATTAAGCAATCTTCCTATTAGGATGGTTTTAGGGGTGGTTTATTCTTTAATGTGAATAAAAACTTATCTGTCTTAGCCTTTAATAATGTAATGTGCTTAAAGAAGAAAAAAAAATTGCTTTAATATTTATTTATTTTTGGAAACTCGGAGTACAAATTGCTATGACGAGTTATCATCAGTCAGTTGCTTTCTTGTTGCCCCAGGAGTCAGTTCATTTGAAAAGTCAGAGGGTGGTAGAGTTAGTTATACACTAATTAAAATATTATAACTATTTTTCTCTTATAAATAAGTGTAAAATTTCTAGTTCTTGAAATTGTTTTCGTGTGATATTAGAATTAAAATATTTTTTCTATGCATCCTACTCAAATTTGCTTTTTTTCTTATCAGACCAAGACCAAGGAGTTAATTTAATATAAAATAGTCGAAAAAAAATTCCTTCACTTTCTTTTTTATTTCAATGCATTTTTACAAATATTTCATTTACCTTGGCGATATTTTTTCTAACTTTTTTATTTTCTCTTTTATTAAATAATTACGTCTATAATTATAATTGGGATTATTTTTAGCTGGATGGTCAAACTTTATTTAAAAAATTCGTGATTAAATTACAAAACGAACTAATTTTATAATTAGAAATACGATTTTCTTTTCGGCTAAATGTTTAAAAAAATTAATAGTTGAAAAAACATTTAAAAAATTTTTAACTGTTTTCAAATACTTCGTGCTCGACTAAATTATTTTAAAAAAAATTAGAATACCCATTTGACCAGAAAAAAATTCTTTTTTAAACTTATGCATTTCTGTAATATCAAAATTTTATTTTTCCCTAATTTAAATATTAATATTTACATTAAAATCAAGAACTGTATATTCATAACGACCAAATACTTTTTAAATATTCACAAATCACTTGCTTTGCAAATTTAAATAATTAAAATTACTTCTTTTTATTTTCTAAAGTTTGAATTTTATTTATTTCTTAAATCATAATAATGTAAATAATTTTTTACTTTCTCTTAGCCTATATATGAAATATATAGGAGAGAAAGTATTGCGATCATGTCAAAAATTCGATGTCGAGATTTTGATGGATATACATGTTTTGAGGTCCCCTGAGTCCAAAAAAGTGGGTCCCGCAAATTGGTCTGTGTGTATGTATGTGTGTGTGTGTGTGTGTGCGTGCGTGTGTCTGTATGTGTGGACAGATTTTTAGCATGAAGGAATTGAGCTACCGGATTGAAATTTTATATTTAACTTAGGTACCTTCCCACACGCTCAAAATAAGCTTTTGAACAAAATCGGCCAAAAAGTACTAGTACTTTACTGATGTACTTTTTTAGTTTTTTTTCGATTTTCTCAAAATTCCCTCCAAGGATTTTTTTTTAAATTCAAAAATCAATTATTTTTTAGATGCTCTTTAAAATGTATATTCTCATTTTGCCGTTGAAATCTTCTGAAGACCACTTTACTCTTGTTCTTCATAGGAAAGATAGAAATGGTTGCCATGGTAACGGAATTTAAATCTTTTTCTTTTTATTAGATTAAAAATCAATTATTATTTAAATTCCCATTTTTTTTTTAAATTTATTTGTGTCTTTAATTGTTTCAAAGAAAACATATATGTCTCTCTCTCTCTCCACTTGCAAACATTATCGTCTCTCTCTACTCTTTTTAAATTCCCTTTCCACCTTATCTTCGCATAGGAACAATGTTAATTTCCTATAGGGATTTGTATGTTAATTTAGATTCAAAAAGGGGGTCCCCTTTAGAACTTTTTAGGCATTTAAAATTTTTTTTTCCAATTCTTATGAAATTTTGTATTTATTTACGATTCTATATTGTGTATAAAATGTCCAAATATGAGATTAAAATTTTGAAAAATAACCATAGTTTATTTGAAGCAGTCAACATTTAAAATGCAAGTTTGAAACTAAGGTGCTATCGGAAACTAAATATATCTCGACACAAAAAATCTGGTGTGACCAGCACAGTGCGCAACTTTCTCTACCGAAGGGTAAGAGAAAGTTGTGTGCTGTGCGCCAGTCACACCAGATTTTTTTAACTTATTAATTAATTAGGGAAGGAATATCTCAGCTGAGTAAAGCAATCAAATAAAAAAATAAACTTTATTAACTATTTAAATATGTAGCTTATAATGGATTAATAAAAATAACAAGTTTTTTAATTAATATACTAATTAAATAATTTTCCTTTGTTTCAGGATCCTCCGTATGTCAATCAGCGGCCAAGTCGACGAGAGTCATCAGAAAATAATAAACACATACATGTGAGTTGAAGAAAATAATTTTAAAAATTACTATTTCATATGCAAATGGATTTTTTTCTTTTTATTAAATGGCCAAGGCCGGCTTAAATTCGGCTTAAATTATAAACTAGTAAAAAATTTAAATATTCTATTTGCAAATGTTATTAATAAGTAAATTAAGATCAAGAATGAAAAGACACTTATAATATAAAGGGAGATCTTTTTCCATTCCACCGTCGCGTTTGAAGTTTGAGAATTTTTTTTAAATTTTTTTAAAAATAAACATTCCCTTTGATTTCTTCCACAAGGGACTAAATTAATTTTAGAATCCAATTAAACTATTGTAGAAATTTATTATTAAAAATCTTTTATTGATAAAAATTATCTTAAAGAATTAATTTAAGAACTAATAAAAAAAGATAGATTTTTAATAACCCTATCTTCAATCTCAAATTTAATTGTTTAAAGCCTAAACTTGCTGTTAATGTCAGATAGAACCTTGTTATTCTGGCTAGTTCCCTTATTTTCCAACATATCGCATCCCAAGTCAGTTCCCTGCATAGATATACTAAAGAGATATTCATTAATGATGTAAACTCAATTTCGCCAAAAATGTCAGTTAGAACCTTGTTATTCTAATGGAGCGAAATGTTGAATTAAATAGAGAAAAGATCCCAAAATGAAGAAAAAACTATTTGGAAATTTGTTTTGGGTTTAATATCAAATAAGAGAGAATGTGGGAAGAAGGGACTAGAATTAATATCATAAATATATTTAATTAAACGTTAAATGAACCCTGTTATTCAATGGTGTGTCAAAGACCAAATATCGAGTTTTGAGAAAATCAACATTAAAGTTTTTCGGATTTAAATTGTTTTTATTAGATTATATATCATTTTTTTGTCAATTGTGCAAGTAAATACTGTAATTATGGCAGATATTCATAAATTATCTCTAAAAATATGACTAATTTAGAGAAAAAAAATAAAATATAAAAAATTATTTTTACAAAATTCTCTATGTGCGATATATATTTGTAAAAAATGCTTCAAAATCCATTGACCCATGATTGAAAAATTCTCTAAGTCCAATTATATTTGCAAAAATGCTTCAAAGTCTCTTTATATTTAATACTAGTAGCATAGAAACTTTTTATCAAAATCACATTCATCAATTTTAAATAGTATTAATATTTTAAAATTAAATACAAAGTGATATCAAAATTTTCTCATCAATTAATTTCTGAATAAATAGCTTGGAAACAGTAAATCAAAGTTATAATAATGAAATAGACTTAATATTACGGCCACTTCAACCTAACCTAACCTAATATTATTTTTGTTGTCTTTTCGAAATCGCACTGATCCTCATCCTCATCTTCATTTTCATTATCAGGAATAATATCAAAAAAATTAAATTTCGACGTCTACGAATTCAGAGAAAATTTTCTCATTTTTCAAAAAAAAAAATGATTTTTGTTTATTTAAGGGGAAAAAATATATATAATATTATTTGGTAAATAACTTTTTATTGGTTGTTAAAATCACACTGGTTAAAACTCAATTAAACGATATTAATTTATTGTTAATTGGAAAATTATATATATATATATATATATATATATATATATATATGTTCATAGAAAAAGATAGAAAACATTATAGAATTAGGCTAAAAGAAATTAAAAAATGAATTATAATTTTTGTAGGTTATGAAATACTTGTATTAAATTTCAACAAATGGAATATAGTAATGGTGTTGAATATATAAATTTGAAATAAATAAAATTAATATTTTCTTGAGTTTATATTAAATACCTCTAAACAATAGCGATGCCTGTGTTCATAATTGAAAATACTTAGGGCATAAACGCAACAATATATCTCAAGCATATAGTTGTTTACGATGTCTTGCACTTGACGCATAAATGAAAAATTGTTCTTTTCAAATTAAGTATTACGAAACAACATGTTAAGTACATAAATCATTATTGAAAAATGTAAAATCCTGCATTGAAATATTGTAAAAATAATTTTATGCTTTTACATTAAAAATAAATTTTTTTAGGACATATTTCATAAAAAATACTATTAATTAAAGCATTTGAAACAATATTCCATGCTTAACTCAATTTTGAATTTTTTGGTCTTTGACACACCATTGAATAACACGGTTCAAATAATACAAGGTACAATATATTAACTCAATCACAAAAAAATACACACACATTGAGATCTCAAATCAATATTTTGGAGTTGAGACTTTCACAGGTGTTATCAATAATAAAATAATTAGATTTTCGGTTTTTACTGTTGTTACTATAGCTTACAGCTAAGATTACAAAGGTTGTTACATTTGTGACATCACAATCATTTTTGGAAAATTTCGATTTCTCAATGGGATCAAAGTAAATTTAAAGATTTTCAGAATTTAATTTATTTTTTCGGCAACTGATAGATACTTAAAATTTTTTTTTTAACATTTCAAAGGATATACTGTATATACTAAATAAGTGCAGAATGCTCTGGCCCGTTTCTCACTCTCGGTTTGACCTACCTCCCTTGGAATGAAATTTTTTTTTGCACCCTTTTAGAGGACATTATGGACACCCCCAGGAAAATCCCCAAATTGGGAGGCTAAAAATATTTTTGAAAAATCGAGCTTTTTGTCTCAATTATGCCAAATATTCAAAAAAATATTTACAATGTCTGTGTATGTATATATATACGAATGAGTTGGAAATTTTTCCTAATTCTCTTTTCTTTTTTTTTCTAGTTGCTACCTGCTGCACTTGTCTTCTCGACTCAAGTTGAGACAAAGCATGCAGAGAGGGCTTGACATGCACAACAGGGCCGAGTCACTCTGGCCCAGAATTCCTATAATTTCTACTTTTTGGTAAGTACATTCACACTTTATAGATACATTCATTAAGTAAGGATCAATCTATGGATTAGAATAAAATTTTTTTATTGGGCCCCTATTTGGATAATAAAATGCATCGAAATTTGTGAACAACATAAAAAGGGAGAGAATATATACTGAATCTCTATATAAATATTTAATATATGCGATATTACTATTCTAATTGTTGTTATTAGAATTTCATCCATTATAGAGGTTTCGGTGACCATTCCTCGCCCTTTTTCATGATATCAAAAGGTTTCCTCAATCGTGGTGGTTATTTATATGCATCTAATATCAGAGGCAAATATAGAATTTTTCGGCGTTGGGGGGGGGGGGGGGGGGAGAGGAGGACGAACTCATATTTTTAAAGATCCCTCCTCCCATACCCAAAAATATTTTTAAAATACTGTATATCCCGGACCCTCTCAAAGACAAAACTTTTATTAAATAATGCTTATATATTAATATATTTCTTTTTTTTTTTATTACTTTTATTTATGTGACGGACTTTCTCATAACAAAAATATAGAAATTGGCCATATACCCGTACATATATATATATAAAATATAGATTTGAAAAATTGCCCAGGGGCCCCCGGCCCTCCCCCCCCCCTATAAACGCCCCTGTCTAATATCGAATATAGGCAGGGCCATACACAGGGAAGGGCCGGTGAAATAAACCCTACTTTAAACTTCATTCATAAAATCCCAATGGAAAATTATTTTCCCTAGATTGCTAGACCTCTAAGGGATAGATTCTTAAACAATTTCCTTTTTCAGGTTTGTGTTTCTTCAGTGTTCAGTGTTCAGTGATCAGTGTTCAGTGTTCACCTAGTGCAATCATCTCGATCAGCTCTACGAGTGCCAGCGAGCTTCGATGGATCAGCTCTACGAGTGCCAGGCAAGGAGCTTCGAGCGACCGTCAACCCCTCAGGAGGTGAATATTTTATACACTAAACATACCCTTATAAATCCAAAAATATATCTGATTTTAATTTCTGTTTTTTCTTTTTTGTTACAGATTCCTGAGGGTCAACAGAACAAAGGTATTATGCATGGTGCAAGAATATTAAAGGGGGTAGATTAGATTAGCTTTTTATTTAATTGTATTCACTTTTCGATATTTATAATATAGAAAATTTATTTTTACACCTTAAATGTAGTTTAAAGATTTAAATCTAGAGGGGTGGAGGGTGCACCATGCCAACGAGCCAACGAGAGGGATTTTGTTATGAACCTGTAAATATAATAGTGGAGAAACCAAGGTGAATACTTTCATTTTATGCCTCTGTTGGATAGTTGTTGTTATTAGCTTCAGGTGCTTTTTAGCTCGTTCGTTTTGTTAGGATGCCTTGATTTGTTCTTTTAATTTAGGATCCAAACAGAGAGCTAAAATGAAAGATATTCTCGTTGATTTATTCCATGAACGGTTCATAAAGAGATGCGGTCAGATCTGATTGAAAATTCGAAGCCCAGGTTCCAAGTGTTCTTGTGTTTTGCGAAAAAACGACTTTTGTTGGCGCATTCGGGAGTCTGAGTTTTTGTATCTCTGAGGGTGGGTTTGAGGTGGCTCTATGAGTAAATCGAGTCAGGGAAGGGTTGCCGTTTCTCCAGGAATAGCCTGGAGGGTCCAAATTGCAATCCTTGAGGCTAGGAACCCGAGGGCTCCACCGATCTGATGGTGGAGACGGGGTTACAAATACTCTCTCTATTGTCTTCGAATTTTGTGTTAGGCTAGGTAGGATCTCTTCCTGGTTAGCCCCTGCACTCGTTTGCTTGTAATCCTAAAAATCACACTCATTCTCACTGATATGATTTCTTCAGACTCCCGGTTTACGGTAAATATATATATATATTCATAAAATATATATATATATAATTTGTATTCGGTAAGCAAGAGATAATTAATTATTTAAAACCTTCTTGCTGTTCTTTTTTTATTAATTTCATTTACTACATACCTTTTTTGTAAAAATATCTTTTTGGTGTTTATTTTTTATTTAGTGTTTATGTGAGTGTAAAAAAGTGAAAGAAGAGAGAAAATTTTCAATATTTTTTGCAAAAGTAAAGGTAAACAAAAAAATTAGAACTCTAAGGCTTAATTCAAAATTCTTATAAATTAACTGATTAGAATTAAGGCTAATTTCAAATTTTTTTTTCAGGTCAGGAATTATAACATGTTTAATAACACAATTGAGACATTTAAATATATTCCATAAGTAAATAATTATTGTCGGAAAACTAAAAGAGATAATTTTTTTGGTGTTTACTTTTAATTAGTGAATATTTGTGTGAGAGAAGAGAAAAAATCTTGCAAATGAAAGGTAAATAGTACATTAACTTGATATTCTCATAATTAACTGATTAGAGTCAATACTAATTCAATTTTTTTTTTTAGGACTCATTTTATTAATAAATAATAATATTTATCCAAAAGAGCGACGAAAGATGTGCTCGCTATACATCTGACTTTATAATAAATATATTGTATAAAAAGACAGCGATGCAGAAAGTTGTATTTGACTTCACAGCCCATTGATTCTAATCTTTTCATTTGCCTTGTTCTTTAAGCAATGAAGTCAAAATTTTAATTTATGCTCTTATTCTGGAATGGAATGTTTTTTCTAGTAGATATTAGAGGAGTAATTGTTCTAAGGTAATTTTTTTAATATTATAAAATTAATATATTATACATTTAAAAAATTTCGATTGAATATTATTAGTAAGAATACAAATTTTTTTTTCAGATAACTTGTAGATGATCTTTTAAAATATAGAAAACATGAATGAAATCTCACAAAATTGACAATTTCGATCCTCAAGCAAAAAACCGTCCTGAAAAGAATTATATTATATTTGCCACTCACTTATACATTTTGCAAATTATTTCCTGTGATAAAATTGAAACAAGTCGAGAATTGAAGTTGCTGAAGTTGAATTACTTAGAAGAAAAGAAAATTTCATCCACGTAAAAATTCCAACATTCAAGAATTGAATTGACTCATTTGTGTCTGTTACTGGAGGGTGAGATTATCTCGCACCTTTCACTCCCGATGAGGAGATTTCTCGAACACGAACTAGCTAACATTCCTTAATCCCAGTTTCTTAATCTGCAGCTTGTTCTGCTTAGCTATTCGCCACCTCATTCAAGAAACTTTTCTATAAATCATTTGGGCATCATTTACTAATATTAAAACACTGGTAGATCGAAGAATGTCCTAGAATTTGTTTCTTTTTATTTTCTACCACTTTCAAGATACAGTGAAAAATAGTTTTTTTTTTAAATGACCACAAGCTGCTAGAGTAAGGCCATTTATTTACTGGATCGAAGGGCTTTAAAAGAAGATGAAGATAATTTTTTTGGGGGGGCTTGGAAGGAACCTCTACGTGGTGCCTCCTAGTAACGTTGTCTTATCTAAAAGATTCGGCTAATCCTTCCAAACAACAACAAAATACTTCAAACAGAATTGTAAAAATATTTTTTCTTTTTTTTTTTGACACCGTCTTCTCGGCAAACCTAGGCCATTTAAGACTAACGATTCTCGTATTTAGTTATATATATATATATATATTTATTTATTGAGGTCCAGGCATTCTTATTTAAGCCATTTGGAATCCAAATGGCTTAAATAAAATCATCGGAGTCCCTGGGGTCCGAACTCGCGACCCTTGGTATAGAAGGCAAGCACTCTAGTGCTTGTCACATCAGATTTTTTGTGTCGAGATATATTTAGTTTTCGATAGTAGGGTATATTCGATTTTGAAGATGTAAAATTTAAGTATGGGGTCATTCCACGTCAGTTCAACCAGGCCATTTCACCCATAATCTCAGATTTTTATGAAACTTGGTATGTTTGTTCTATATATATATAGATAAGTAACAGCACCAAATTTCAATTTTTTATCTCACTTAGTTTTCGAGTTATGGCACTTTAAAGTTTTGATTTTTTCACCTTCCGCGGCTTGGATAATGCCAAACAAAATGTGACATGGAAGAGAAAATAATTTCTCATTTGCTTATTTGACCACCAATCTTGATGAAATTTTTTTGGTAGGTTCTTTAAACAATAAGGAATTAGAAAAAAAATATATCACGAATCTAAGTTAATCCTAAAATATAAAAAAAATTCATATTGTTGATTTTTTTTTTAGTTGTGAAAACGCAAACATGGTTTAGCGCTAAAGCCAATATCTTCAAAAGGAATGAGATATTCAAGAAATTTTTTTTTCTAAATAATCTGCATGAAATGGGCTTTAATTTAATAAAATAAAAATTTTGTGTATTTTGTTCCCTCTATTTCTAAAATCCATTGCAAGTTTCAATATATAGTTTTACATGTTAAAAAGGTTTCAAGGGCTAAATGAAAATATACATTTTAAAGAGCATCTAAAAAATAATTGATTTATGAATTTTAATAAAAATCGTTGCAGCAAATTTTGAGAAAATTGGAAAAAACTGAAAAAGTACATCAGTAAAGTACTAGTACTTTTTGGCCGATTTTGTTCAAAAGGTTATTTTGAGTGTCCGGGAGGGTGCCTAACTTAAATATAAAATTTCAACCTCCTAGCTCAATTCTTTCATGATTTCAAATGGACATTGTGTGTGTGTCTGCTTAAAACTGAACACAGACAAAAATACAATCAATTAAATTGATAGCATGAAAGGATTGAGCTAGGAGGTTGAAATTTTATATTTAAGTTAGGCACCCTCCCGGACACTCAAAATAAGCTTTTGAACAAAATCGGCCAAAAAGTACTAGTACTTTACTGATGTACTTTTTCAGTTTTTTTTAATTTTCTCAAAATTCGCTCCAACGAATTTTATTAAAATTCATAAATCAATTATTTTTTAGATGCTCTTTAAAATGTATATTTTCATTTTGCCCTTGAAACCTTTTTAACATGTAAAACTATATATTGAAACTTTCAATGGATTTTAGAAATAGAGGGAACAAAATACACAAAATTTTTATTTTATTAAATTAAAGCCCATTTCATGCAGATTATTTAGAAAAAAAAAAATTTCTTGAATATCTCATTCCCTTTTGGAGATATTGGCTTTAGCGCTAAACCATGTTTGCGTTTTCAAAACTAAAAAAAATCAACAATATGAATTTTTATTATATTTTAGGATTAACTTAGATTCGTGATATATTTTTTTTCTAATTCCTTATTGTTTAAAGAACCTACCAAAAAAATTTCATCAAGATTGGTGGTCAAATAAGCAAATGAGAAATTATTTTCTCTTCCATGTCACCAGTGGCGTACCGAGGGGGGGGGGCGAGGGGGGCGGTCCGCCCCAGGCCCCGTCCGGGATAGGCCCCCATATATTTATAAAAAAAAAAAATTTAATGAAAGTTTTCCTTTGAAAGGCCCCGGGGCCCTCAGGGCTCAAGTAAAAATGGGAAAATTTAGATAAAAAAAAAAGATAATTTAATAAAAATTTCTCTTTGAGAGGCCCCGGGGCCTTCAGGGCTCAAGTAAAAATGGGAAAATTTAGATAAAAAAAAGAAAATTTAATAAAAATTTCTCTTTGAGAGGCCCCGGGGCCTTCAGGGCTCAAGTAAAAATGGGAAAATTTAATAAAAATTTCTCTTTGAGGGGCCCCGGGGCCCTTGGGGCTCAAGTAAAAACAAAATTTAATGAAAATTTCTCTTTGAGGGGCCCCGGGGCCCTCAGGGCTCAAGTAAAAACAAAATTTAATGAAAATTTCTCTTTGAGGGGCCCCGGGGCCCTTGGGGCTCAAGTAAAAACAAAATTTAATGAAAATTTCTCTTTGAGAGGCCCCGGGGCCCTTGGGGCTCAAGTAAAAACAAAATTTAATGAAAATTTCTCTTTGAGGGGCCCCGGGGCCCTTGGGGCTCAAGTAAAAACAAAATTTAATGAAAATTTCTCTTTGAGAGGCCCCGGGGCCCTCAGGGCTCAAGTAAAAACAAAATTTAATGAAAATTTCTCTTTGAGGGGCCCCGGGGCCCTTGGGGCTCAAGTAAAAACAAAATTTAATGAAAATTTCTCTTTGAGAGGCCCCGGGGCCCTCAGGGCTCAAGTAAAAACAAAATTTAATGAAAATTTCTCTTTGAGAGGCCCCGGGGCCCTCGGGGCTCAAGTAAAAACAAAATTTAATGAAAATTTCTCTTTGAGAGGCCCCGGGGCCCTCAGGGCTCAAGTAAAAACAAAATTTAATGAAAATTTCTCTTTGAGGGGCCCCGGGGCCCTTGGGCTCAAGTAAAAACAAAATTTAATGAAAATTTCTCTTTGAGAGGCCCCGGGGCCCTCAGGGCTCAAGTAAAAACAAAATTTAATGAAAATTTCTCTTTGAGAGGCCCCGGGGCCCTCAGGGCTCAAGTAAAAACAAAATTTAATGAAAATTTCTCTTTGAGAGGCCCCGGGGCCCTCAGGGCTCAAGTAAAAACAAAATTTAATGAAAATTTCTCTTTGAGAGGCCCCGGGGCCCTCAGGGCTCAAGTAAAAACAAAATTTAATGAAAATTTCTCTTTGAGAGGCCCCGGGGCCTTCAAGGTTCAAGTAAAAATGGGAAAATTTAGATAAAAAAAAAGAAAATTTAATAAAAATTTCTCTTTGAGGGGCCCCGGGGCCCTTGGGGCTCAAGTAAAAACAAAATTTAATGAAAATTTCCCTTTGAAAGGCCCCGGGGCCCTCAGGGCTCAAGTAAAAACAAAATTTAATGAAAATTTCTCTTTGAGAGGCCCCGGGGCCCTCAGGGCTCAAGTAAAAACAAAATTTAATGAAAATTTCCCTTTGAAAGGCCCCGGGGCCCTCAGGGCTCAAGTAAAAACAAAATTTAATGAAAATTTCTCTTTGAGGGGCCCCGGGGCCCTCAGGGCTCAAGTAAAAACAAAATTTAATGAAAATTTCTCTTTGAGAGGCCCCGGGGCCCTTGGGGTTCAGGGATATACGGTATTTTAAAAATATTTTTGTGTATGGAGGAGAGGGATATTTAAAGATGACCACCCCCCTCCAAGAAAAAAAAAATTCAATATAAGGCCCCCTCTTCTAGTTCCGCCCCAGGCCCCCAACTTCCTCGGTACGCCTCTGCATGTCACACATTGCCCCCCATTGTTTGGCATTATCCAAGCCGCGGAAGGTGAAAGAATCAAAACTTTAAAGTGCCATAACTCGAAAACTAAGTGAGATAAAAAATTGAAATTTGGTGCTGTTACTTATCTATATATATATAGAACAAACATACCAAGTTTCATAAAAATCTGAGATTATGGGTGAAAATTTTTGATTTTTTTGGTTGATTTGACGTGGAATGACCCTATGGTAAAATACACTGTGCTACAAAATGAAACTTTTTTCTGGCCCCGAGAAAATTTCTTCGGATTCTTAAGTAAAATGACCTCCTGAATCCAAATATGACCTCCATTTTCCCCCACCACGTACCGTTTTCGGGGGGTAGCCCCTTTTCCAACCCTTTTCGTTAATTATAGGGACACGAAAAAAATTTGGAGGGATGAAAAGGAATATTTTAGCCCAGAAGGTCTAGAGAAGTGAAAAGTTAAAAAACATTAACATTTGGATCGAAGGGGGGATGTGGGGGAGGATTTTGTCCCTTAAAATGCAAAAAAATCATTAAAAATGATCGATTTTTTCTGATTTTTCACAATTTTTTCACTGATTTTCTACATATTCCAGCTGACAGACCCATCTCACCCTTCCTTAAATATCCCTCAACTAAAAAAAATATATAGGACAAAGCGGGTGGGGTGTGGGCGATTCCGAAGCCCTTGCAAGAAGAATTTTTTTCAATTATTGACAAGAAATAATTACTACCCCTTTAGATAAAATATGGCAATATTGAAGGACATAGAAGAATTCGTATATTTAAGTTTAAATTTGTAAAGATCAGCCCAAAATAATCAAAGTTAGCCGCATATTTGCCAATTTGACCAACTGAGCTGTGAATCTTCCATCTTCTTGCAAGGGCTTCGGAATCGCCCACACCCCACCCGCTTTGTCTTATATATTTTTTTTTAGTTGAGGGATGTTTACGGAAGGCTGAGGTGGGTCTGTCAGCTGGAATATGTCGAAAATCAGTGAAAAAATCAGAAAAAAATCGATCATTTTTAATGCTTTTTTTGCATTTTAAGGGACAAAATCCTCCCCCACATCCCCCCTTTGGGTGCAAATGTTAATGTTTTTTAACTTTTCACTTCTCTAGACCTTCTGAAGAAATGTTAAGGCTAAAATATCCCTTTTAATCCCTCCCAATTTTTTTCGTGGCCCTATAATTAACGAAAAGGGGTGGAAATAAGTAGGGGCTACCCCCCCCCCCCCCCGAAAACGGTACGTGGTGGGGGAAAACGGAGGTCATATTTGGATTCAGGTCATTTTACTTAAGAATCTGAAGGAATTTTCTCGGGCATTTTCTTGTAGCACAGTGATATTTATATTTTGTTACCATGGCAATCATTTCTCCTATCCTTCCAATGAAGTACAAGAGTAAAGTGGTCTTCAGAAAATTTACAGGGCAAAATGAGAATATACAATTTGAAAGAGCATCTAAAAAATAATTGATTTTTTAATTTTAAACAAAATCGTTTGAGCAAATTTTGAGAAAAGCGAAAAAATTGAAAAAATACTTCAGTAAAGTACTAGTACTTTTTGGCCGATTTTGTTCAAAAGCTTCGTGTCACGTCCCATGAGGGTGCTTAACTTAAATATAAAATTTCAACCTCCTAGCTCTTTTCATTCTTGAGATATTTTGTTCACAGACAAACAGACCATGTGGCGAAAACCACTTTTTTGGATTCAGGGGACCTCAAAACGTGAAGATCCATCAAAATCTCGACATCCAATTTTTGACATGAATCCAATACTTTCTCTCTCTATATATTAACATATATAGAGGTAAGAGAAAGTAAAAATGGAAGTTATTTAACATTCACTATCTTTCTAATCAGATTTTCTCACAAAAACACTGATTTATTTTATTACCCGGACAAAACGAGGAATATTTAAATAAAAATAAATTCTAAAAGATAAAATGCTTGTTTTGCAGGTAGACGCAAAAATCATTCGTTACTTCGTCGCGGCGCTTGCGCCTATTTGTTATTAATCACATGGCCAACCTCCTCCTCCTGCTCTTCTCGTTATCTGAACCTCGGCTCGCTCTCACTCACTAAGCCATCTTGACTGTCTATCTAAACATGAAGAGTTATTTCCCTTCATCCACTTGGCTCTTATCTTCTCAATGACGGGGTCATTTTATTAGGCAAGTAAATAAGAGAGGGGCTTACAAGATCCCTTGGCTTGTTAGAAACAAGCTTAAAAGGGATTTGAAAGTTTTTTATTGAAATTAGAATTATGTTTTTTATTTATTTAAATTACTAGGATTATTTTTTTTTTTTTTTTTAGAGCGTCGTTTGAATTCTTGGACATCACTTTAAAGAAGTTTTTACCAAACAGCCAACACTACAGACAGGTTGTTCAATATTACTTTCTCTTGCCTCCATATATGTTAATGTATATAGAGAGAGAAAATATTGGATTCATGTCAAAAATTTGATGTCGAGATTTTGACGAATATACACGTTTTGAGATCCCCTGAATCCAAAAAAGGTTATTTTCGCAACATGGTCTGTCTGTGGGTGTGTGTGTGTTCAATTTTAAGCATGAAGGAATTGAGCTATGAGGGTGAAATTTTATATATAAGTTAAACACCCCCATGGGGCGTGACACGAAGCTTTTGAACAAAATCGACCAAAGAGTACTAGTACTTTACTGATGCACTTTTTCAGTTTTTTTCGATTTTCTCTAAATTCGCTCCAACGATTTTTTTTTAAATTCAAAAATCAATTATTTTTTAGATGCTCTTTAAAATGTATATTCTCATTTTGTGATTGAAATCTTCTGAAGACCACTTTACTCTTGTACTCCATAGAAAAGATAGGAGAAATGGTTGCCATGGTAACAAAATATAAATATTTTCCCATACTTATAAATTTTATATCTTGAAAATCGAATATACCCTACTGTCGGAAACTAAATACATGTCGACACAAAAAATCTGGTGAGACAAGCACAGTACACAACTTTCGATTACCGAAGGTAAGAGAAAGTTGTGTGCTGTGCGCCAGTCACACCAGATTTTTTAATTAATAAAACCTTTGAAACAAATAACCTAGTCGCACATCTCAATTGGAAGATTACTCCTTAATAGATAGCAGGTTCTTAAAGCAATATTTCAATAAAAAACATAAATATTTTTCATTTTCAGGATTTTTATTCGTTTGATAAAATAAATATAAAATCCTGAAAATGAAAAAATTTATGTTTTTTATTGAAATATTGCTTTAAGAACCTGCTATCTATTAAGGAGTAATCTTCCAATTGAGATTTGCGTATGATCCTCTTACAACCTCCAATTATAAATAACGTGTTTAATTTGTATATTTAATTTTAATATTGTCCCTCACTGTACAATATTTAGGCTTATAATTTGTTAATGTCTGTTTGTCTGCTCTCCTGGATTTCCCCACAACCTTTAGGAATTTTGAAGCGAAATCTTAATAAAAAGGTCCAAGAAAGGAAAGGCCACGGTCGGGCCCGAGCCGAGTCAGGGTACCAGGGTGCGGTGAGGCTAGTATGTATAAATTCACAAAAAAAGCTCACATTTAGAAGGGCTCCTTGTGAATTCGCCCCTATTTTGCAAATAGTTTTTAAATATTAAATATCGATTGTAACAGTGACCACCCATCCGAAATTTAGCATTACTTAGCTTTGCTTGTAGACCTTGATCCGGAGGCCACCAAAGAAAGGAACTGCATCCTTTGTTCTTGTTCTTAGGAGGGAAAGGGATCAAGCCTATAAATTCAAAACTTTTCATGATTTAATGAGTATCATTGATAAGAAGGAATAATTTATACAAATGTTTCCTAATTGATAGATTTATTGAATTTTAATAATCCACCTGGCAGAGTTTATTAATTTGATATAACGCTCATATGGCTGGTTATCTTGAGAATACAAATAAATGAAATTTCTAAATTAGAATATGAAGTCAAAGTGTCGAAGAATCAATTTATTAATTTTGTATTTAATTGAAATTTTATTTTAATTTTAATATCAATATGTGGAAAATTAAAATCATAATACAGGATTAATGACAAAAATACATCTTTGATTAAAAATTATATTAGATTAGCGTTTTCTACTTGTGATTATTTCATTGTTTTTATAAAAGAAAATGAAAATCTTTATTGGAAATTTTCTAGGTTTAAACCATGAAAGTTGCCATTAAAAAATATATAATATTTTTTTAAAAACAATGAAATAATCACAAGTAGAAAACCCATGGGTGGGACTTAATATTGTCCCTCACTGTACCCACAAGATGTGGCCCCCTGAGCAATTGAGAGCAGGGCAAATATTTTGCGTAATTAATGATCACTTAAAAGAGTGTCTCAAAAGTTCTTAGATGATTTAAAAAATTATTAACTTTTTAAAAATTAATGTTTAGTAAATTTTCGTTTCAGATTTAGAAATTAGAAATTTTATTATGGAGAGCCAATGAACAAAGAGTCGCTATTGGATGGATACTTGACCGGAGGAGCCTTGATGTATCTTCTTCCACGCTATCTTCTCCTTACTTTTTCTTATTCTATTTTGTACATGGTCCACCTGTGTCGAGGCAGGTCAGCATTAGACACCTTTTGCCGAAAACGTGTAATTTGATTACGTACAGTCCTCTCTATTTAATGTTGTTATATTTATGTAAAAACCCACAAGACGAAAATTATCCACTTTGCTTCTAGACAGCTAATACAATATTTGTGTAATTAAAGTGCAGGTACTTAAACTCTATTAATAAATATCGATCCATTCTATTGATTTAATTTTTGCATTTCGCTCATGCTTACCTGTTTGTATATAAAGATAGTATTTTCTTTCATTTAAATGTTTTTTTATTTCTTCCTTAAGCTTCTTTTACTGTTTGCAATACGCTATATCTCTAAAAACACAGATATCCTCCCTTCTCATTTGACCTCTGTTGGCCAAAAAGTACTAGTACTTTACTGATGTACTTTTTCAGTTTTTTTAAATTTTTTTCGATTTTCCCAAAATTGACTCCAACGATTTTGATTAAAATTCCAAAATCATTTATTTTTTAGATAGGCTACTCTTTAAAATGTATATTCTCATTTTGCCAATGAAATCTAATGAAGACCACTTTACTCTTGTACAGTGAGGGACAATATTAAGTCTCACCCATGAGTTTTCTACTTGTGATTATTTCATTGTTTTTTTTTTTTTTTTTAAACATTCACACTTTTTCTCATTCACACTCACACACACATTCACACAGTCTTTTCGGCAGCTCAGGCCATTTAAGACTTTAAACGATAACCGTTGTAATTAATATATATATTGGGGGTTCAGGCATTTCTATTTAAGCCATCTGGTATCCAAATGGCTTAAATAAAATCATCGGACTGCCTGGGTCCGAACCCGCGACATTTGGTCATTATTTTTAAAAAAATATATTTTTTTTAATGGAAACTTTCATGGTTCAAACCTAGAAAATTCCCAATATGGATTTTCATTTTCTTTTATATAAACACTGAAATAATCACAAGTAGATAACGCATGGGTGGGACTTAGTATTGACCCTCACTGTACTTATTAGAAAAGAAATGGTTGCCATGGTAACAAAAATATAAATAAACAAATAGTTTAAATTTTTACTTTCTCTTACCTATGTATATATGTAATATATATATAGAGAGAAAGTATTGGATTCATGTCAAAAATTCGATGTCGAGATTTTGATGGATCTTCACGTTTTGAGGTCCCCTGAATCCAAAAAAGTGGTTTTCGCGACATGGTCTGTCTGTGGGTGTGTGGGTGGTTGGGTGTGTGGGTCTGTGTCAAATTTTAAGCATGAAGGAATTGAGCTATGAGACTGAAATTTTATATTTAAGTTAAACACCCCCCGGGACCGGAAAAATAAGCTTTTAATCAAAATCGGCCAAAGAGTACTAGTACTTTACTGATGTACTTTTTCAGTTTTTTTTCGATTTTCTCAAAATTCGCTCTAACGATTTTGATTAAAATTCAAAAATCAATTATTTTTTTAGATGCTCTTTCAAATGTATATTCTCGTTTTGCCCTCAAAATTGTTTGAAGCACACTTTACTCTTGTACTCCATAGAAAAGATAGGAGAAATGGTTGCCCTGGTAACAAAATATAAATATTTTCCCATACTTATAAATTTTACATCTGAATTCAAATATTCCTTACTGCCGGGAACTAAATACATGTCGACACAAAAAATCTGGTGTGACAAGCACAGTACACAACTTTCGATTACCGAAGGTAAGAGAAAGTTGTGTGCTATGCGCCAGTCACACCAGATTTTCCAAATTCAAAAGTATCGTACTGTCGGAAACTAAATATATCTCGACACAAAAAAATCTGTTGTGACAAGCACACATTTGATTCCCGAAGGTGTGCTGTGCGACTAGTCACACCAGATTTTTTATTTCTGATTAAAATTCTACCAGCCATAAAATATATATCCTTGTAATATTTAGGATATTTGTTTCAAGCGTTTAGAGCGAGTGGAAGCGGACCCCCCCCCCCCTTTTCCTCTTATACATTTCTGGTTACGTCTATATTGCATTTATAAATAATAAAAATTCCTTTTTTATTTTTTTATTTTTGAAATTCCTATCGGGATCCCCGTTTATTTACCCGAGGTGCTTACGTGTACGGAGACACACACCTCAAGCCCAACCGGCCTCTGGCCGTAGCCATCTACCGGCACCCCGTGAAGTTACATCATTTCCTATCTCTAGCTCCTCCTCCTGCTCTCTCGTCTCTAGCTAGTGAACTAATCCTTATTTCTGGTTCCAACCGGCTCCTTTTATCCAACCTCTTCTATGCTATGGAGGATGTCCTAGTTGAGGAGGGACTCTCTCAGCACCGGCGTGTAGCCTACTCCTTTCGAAGAATGCATCACTGAGAGGGAACCTTCTTTACGTCCCTTCCACAGGACGGGATGCCACAGCAACTCCCTCTCCTCGTAGAGTTGCCTGAGGGCTATTGTGGAAAGATCCTATATTCCAATCCAGGGCTTGCTTGAGGATTTGTTTACATTAAATAAATATTTTTATTTAATGAAAAATCCTGCATGCCAAGGATTTGAACAGGAATCTTCTTTGCAGAAGCTGACACCCTAGCTCACTACACCAGCGAGCCCTCAATAAAAATTCCTTTATTAAAATTTAATATATCTGATTAATTATAGAATAATAATTGCGAGATATAATTATTCCAATTTTTAACTTTCCCTTACCGTTTTTCTGTTTTGATTTTTTTTAATACATACTTTTTCCCACTCACACTCACACACACGTTCACACAGTCTTTTCGGCAACTTAGTCCATCATGGGCGTAGCCAGACTTCTTGTTAGGGGGGGGGCCAACTCCTCGTTAGGGCGAAGAGGGGGGTTTGCAATTAATATCTACATAGAGTATTAATTATTTATTTAAATAAAATAAAAAAATTAAATTAATGTAGTGAATTGGAGTGTTAAAAAAAAATTTCCAATGGGAAAAATATATATAGATATTTTTTTTTTAATTTTTTAGGACCAGCCAGGGGGGGCAACGGCCCCCCCTGCCTCCCCCCTGGCTACGCCCATGTAGTCCATATAAGACTTTACGATAACCGTTATTTGTAAATATATCTATTGGGGGACCAGGCATTCAATTGGTATCCAAATGGCTTAAATAAAATCATCAGACTGCCCGGGATCCGAACTCTCTACCCTTGGTATACAAGGTAGACGCTCTACCAACTACGCCAAGCCCGAGGGCGTGATGATTTTTCTTTTTAAAGATTTGTTTTTTACTTTCTCTTACCTATGTATATATGTAATATATATATAGAGAGAAAGTATTGGATTCATGTCAAAAATTCGATGTCGAGATTTTGATGGATCTTCACGTTTTGAGGTCCCCTGAATCCAAAAAAGTGGTTTTCGCGACATGGTCTGTCTGTGGGTGGGTGGGTGGGTGGGTGTGTGGGTGGGTGTGTCTGTGTTCACTTTTAAGCATGAAGGAATTGAGCTATGAGGCTGAAATTTTATATTTAAGTTAAACAGCCCCCGGGACCGGAAAAATAAGCTTTTAATCAAAATCGGCCAAAGAGTACTAGTACTTTACTGATGTACTTTTTCAGTTTTTTTTCGATTTTCTCAAAATTCGCTCTAACGATTTTGATTAAAATTCAAAAATCAATTATTTTTTAGATGCTCTTTCAAATGTATATTCTCGTTTTGCCCTCAAAATTGTTTGAAGCACACTTTACTCTTGTGCTTCATAGGAAAGATAGGAGAAATGGTTGCCATGGTAACAAAATATAAATATTTTCCCATACTTATAAATTTTACATCTGAATTCAAATATTCCCTACTGCCGGGAACTAAATACATGTCGACACAAAAAATCTGGTGTGACAAGCACAGTACACAACTTTCGATTACCGAAGGTAAGAGAAAGTTGTGTGCTGTGCGCCAGTCACACCAGATTTTTTATTTATTATTTTTTTTTTTTTTAAAGAATGCCTTGATCCCAATATATATATTTATAAAAACCAGAGGCGTACCGAGGAAGTTGGGGGCCTGGGGCGGAACTAGAAGAGGGGGCCTTATATTGAATTTTTTTTCTTGGAGGGGGTGGTCATCTTTAAATATCCCTCTCCTCCATACACAAAAATATTTTTTAAAATACCGTATATCCCTGAACCCCAAGGGCCCCGGGGCTTTTCAAAGGGAAATTTTCATTAAATTTTGTTTTTACTTGAGCCCCAAGGGCCCCGGGGCCTCTCAAAGAGAAATTTTTATTAAATTTTTTTTTTTTTTATCTAAATTGTCCCATTTTTACTTGAACCTTGAAGGCCCCGGGGCCTCTCAAAGAGAAATTTTCATTAAATTTTGTTTTTACTTGAGCCCTGAGGGCCCCGGGGCCTTTCAAAGGGAAATTTTCATTAAATTTTGTTTTTACTTGAGCCCCAAGGGCCCCGGGGCCCCCTCAAAGAGAAATTTTTATTAAATTTTCTTTTTTTTTTATCTAAATTTTCCCATTTTTACTTGAGCCCTGAGGGCCCCGGGGCCTTTCAAAGGAAAATTTTCATTAAATTTTTTTTTTTTATAAATATATGGGGGCCTATCCCGGACGGGGCCTGGGGCGGACCGCCCCCCTCGCCCCCCCCCTCGGTACGCCACTGATAAAAACGGTTATCGTATAAAGTCTTATATGGCCTAAGTTGCCGAAAAGACTGTGTGTATGTGAGTGTGGGAAAAAAGAGTGAATGTTTTTTTTTTTTTTTTTATTATTATAAAATAAGTTCCGCGCCCGCTTATTTAAACTTGATCATTAATTCCATTTTAATTTAACCTTTTACCAGATGAGTGCAGCACTATCTAGGAAAATAATTTCATCCGATAATAAAGAGATGGCAGCACTATCTTTAATAAGTAAAATTAAAAGCCAATTCTTTTCTCTTATTATGAATTTTTTTTTTTATAATAGAACTTTCCTTTACTTCAATATACCTAATATGGGGCTTTGTGTAAAGCATAAAATATATTTGATTGGAAAGCTTTTTTTTTTAACATCTTGTGCAAATATTTTCCATTTCAACAGGGGCGTACCGAGACAATTGGGGGCCTGGAGCGTCTACCATACTACCCAGAACTAAATATATGCACAACTTTCAATTATCAAAGCTAACAAAAATTTGTGTGCTGTGCAACATTCCACCAGATTTAAAAAAATGCCTCCATTCTACGCGCCATCTCCCCCACTCCTCATCCAATTCCCTCCTTTTTTAAAGGAGAAGGGGAAGCCAGTTGGCTGTTGGCGCGCCATTCATTCACTGCATATTCGCGTTATTTATTAAAAGTTTTTTTTTTATTTTGTGATTGTTAGTGTTCATCAGTGTTTTAATTAGTGCTCTTGGATAATGGATTATTAATTTTAATGGTTCGTCTTAGTCTCACACTGCGGGGTCGACTCAGAATTATGATTAATGGTAGGATATTTATATTTAATTTGTCTCAATCTCTCTATTCTCTTGTAAAATTGTGTATCCTAAAATTTTCTACCATATAAATTTGTATTTGATAAAAATCCTATTTCTTATTTTTTTATTATATAAATGTCTTTATATCATTTTACAATTCGTTATTAAAATAGATTTATAATCAATATTCATTTTTCTTGGAAGCAAGGTATTCTTGGAACTTGATTGTCAAGTGCATAAGAGAATCAAGTCATACAACAAGCTTGTTACTAGTTAGTTCGAACTCTCGCCGCTTGATGTCACTCAATCTGAGATGATATCAAAGTGTCTTTCCTATTTTTAATACTCCACAATTTATAATTAATCTTTTCTTAAAATGAATTTGCTTTATATATTGAAAGGTATATTTTAATTTTGTTTGTTTTTTGTTAGGCGGTTATAATTCGATAAAATTAATAGGAGATGATTAGAAATATAATTTTCTTATTATTTTTCTACACCAGATTTTTTCATATCAACCCATCCCAGTGAGGATATTGTCAAGGTTAACTTTTAAACAGAGGCGTACCGAGACAGTTGGGGGCCTAGGGCGTCACTAGACAAATTTTCAATATTTTTTTTTTATCTAATTTTTTCCGTTTAATCTGAGCCCTGAGGGCTTCGGGGCCTCTCAAAGACAACTTTTCAATATTTTTTTTTAAATCTAAATTTTTAGGTTTTTTGGCGAGCCCTTGAGGGCCCCGGGGCCTCTCAAAGACAAATATTTGGGGGGCCTATGCCGGCTCGGGGCCGCCCCCCCCCTTCGGCACGCCTCTGCATTTCAATTAATATTTATTGTTTTTTTTTTTTTTTATACAGGAAAAATCAAAAAATGTCAAGTCGAAGAACGTCATTGATGACGTCCTTACGCGATGTCCCGGAAGAGGAAGAGGAGGAAATTAGAAAAACCGCAACCACAGACTGCCTCAAAATTCAAGTAATTATTAAAACTTTTGTTTTTTTAATGGTCTTTTTGTTGCGATTTTAGAACCCCTTCCCTGATTAGTAGCTAATTCTATCGAAATAGTATCTTGGGACGGGAGCCTCTGGAGGAAAAAAGATAAGTTCTCTACTATTGTACTACGGTCTACAATGTAAAAAAATTGCATATGATGCGAGTCTTAAGGAAAGAGATGTCCTGGACATTTCGGAATTCTCGCATCATATTAAAAAACTCCAATGCAACTGAAGATGGCGTAATTAAATCGGCCGTTTTGCGGAAAAGAAGTTTAATTTAATAGAGGCTCCCTACCTGGCTACTTTCCTCTTCAATTCTACACAACCACTTTCTACATTAATCATAAAAGACTTATTCTAATATACAATTATTTGTATTTCAGGTGGAAATTCTGCTGAAAGCTATCGAAGATGAATCGCATTGCCTGCACGTGAAACGATCATGCCGAACATCGTATGGTGAGCCATGAAATATTTGCTATTGACAAAAAAGAGGCTATATCCGTCCATGTATTTATTCTAAAGGTCAAATCAAATAAATCTCTAGTCTAAATTTATTTAATTTGATTATTTTCTTCTCTCTTTTTGATACTAATGACTATTTACTTGGGTACAATAAATTATAACATTTCTTCAGTGATTCCCGTTGGTGTTTGGTGTCTTTTCGTCTTTGACATTATTCTGTTATTATACTGCATACATAGAATTGTGGTCCATTTTGCGTCAGTCTTGCCTCGATTCGCCTAGTCTGGAGTTTTCTTCCTAAATAACCAAGCAGTTGTGTTTTCTTCATCCAAGCTGGCATTTGTTTTTCTTCTGCTACTTTTTTGTTCTTATTCGATTTATAGTATTGTTAGTCTTTGTAAAATGTTATTTCTATATGTATATATTTTTTTATATTGGTTTTATTTTGTAAGATTTTGTAATGTGGGTCTCCAATGGCCTCTGGAGGGAATAAATTAAAAAATTAGATTTCTCTAGCGGTTCAAAGGGACAGAAAAATATTAATATTGTTTTTAATCAGACTTTTAAATACAAATTTGAATCCGAAATTAAAATATAATAAATCATTAATACCCTTCTCTCCTAGAATCTGCCACTGCCTGTCCGCCTGTCCTATACAAAAATTGTCCGATTTTCCATCTTTTAATAAAAACTAATTTTGTTCCGAAAAACGAGCGTGTGGAACATCCCCCAGTTGCCATCGGTATTTATAAAAAAAAATCTGGTGTGACTGGTCACACAGCACACAACTTTCTCTTACCTTTGGTAATCGAAAGTTGTGTTCTGTGCTTGTCACACCAGATTTTTACTTTCTCTTACCCTATATATGAAATATATAGAGAGAGAAAGTATTGCGATCATGTCAAAAATTCGTATGTCGAGATTTTTGTTTCTTATGCTTAGTTTCCGTTGATACGTATATTAAAATTCATAAACCATTGAACGCCCGCCGGAAGCCATCGATACATGTATTAAATAAATAATCAATAAATTTATAAAAAAAAATCAAATGGCCTCTGCAGCCGAAATGACTTTTTTATTAAAAAAAAATCTGGTGTGACTGGCGAACTAGATTTTTTGTGTCGGCATAGATTTAGTTTCAGACAATACGGTACATTCAAATTTCAAGATGTAAAATTTATATGGGAAAGTATTTATATTTTTACTTCCTCTTACCTCTATATATGGGTGATTCTTTTACAAACCGAACACTTTCTGACCGACATGTTTTTGAT
Source organism: Euborellia annulipes (assembly GCA_023213315.1). NCBI lineage: Eukaryota > Metazoa > Arthropoda > Insecta > Dermaptera > Anisolabididae > Euborellia > Euborellia annulipes. The sequence continues at coordinate 10,517 of JAKCPI010031526.1, read as the reverse complement.
TTGGCTGAAATTTTTTTACGGGTTCTATATCGAAAAAAAGATAGCCATCCGCGAGGATTTTCTTTTTTCTTTAATATTTGGGGAAATAACGAGGGTCGAAAATGTGAAAATTTAATGATTTTCTGCTTAGACGCTCACTTTTAAAAATTCATAACTCTGGTTCTATTTGAGCTAGAAAAAAACTTTTTTTACCATTTTAAAGCTAAAAGAGTGAACTTTAAGAAAAAAATTGTTCCACCAAAAGATTTCACATTGTTATCAACAATTGAAATCTTTAAATCGATTTTTAACAATGGGGCCCCAACAGTATTTCATTTTTATTATAACCATCGCATTCTACGTCGAATTTTATGCCGATAACGATTTTTTAATCGATGGAGAATCAATTAGTACTATTGAAAAAAAATATATAGATTTAATGTAGCTTTTATGGTCAAGTAGCTATCCGTTGCACAAGTAGGGCTATTTTTCGATATTTTTTTGCCTAAAAAATGAGGTTTTTTGAGAAAAAACTAATTTTGGAGTTAATTACTCGGGATTTTTTACTTATTCTATTAGAGGTTTTCTTTCCGCACCAAATGACATCCCATTTAGGGTGATCCGATTAGCCGTTCGGAATCTACAGGGGTTTAAACTTTCAAATTAGAATTTACCGCAGCGCGGTAAAATAAAATGATAGGAATAAAATAAATGGTGAAATCTTTAGCTGAAAACTCATTCTTTCTAACCGTATATTCACCATAATTATACCTCTTAAGACAGAGGAGTTATTCAAGCCGATAAACTTTTTCGTGCATGCCCTAGGGCAAGAAAAATCTTTGCACCAAAAAGTTTATCGGCTTGAATAACTCCTCTGTCTTAAGAGGTATAATTATGGTGGATATACGGTTAGAAAGAATGAGTTTTCAGCTAAAGATTTCACCATTTATTTTATTCCTATCATTTTATTTTACCGCGCTGCGGTAAATTCAATTTGAAGTTTAAACCCTGAGATTCCGAACGGCTAATCGGATCACCCTAAATGGGATGTCATTTGGTGCGGAAAGAACCTCTAATAAAATAAGTAAAATCCCGAGTATTACTCAAAAATTAGTTTTTTCTCGAAAAACCTCATTTTAGGCAAAAATATCGAAAAATAGCCCTACTTGTGCAACGGATAGCGACTTGACCATAAAGCTACATTAAATCTATATATAGTTTTAAAAAGAGTGGTTCAATACCCCCGGACTATTTTTCTTATTTTTGATATGACGTCATTTTACCGCATGAGAGCACTTGGCGGTATTTTTTTTCAATAGTACTAATTGATTCTCCATCGATTAAAAAACCGTTATCGGCATAAAATTTGACGTAGAATGCGATGGTTATAATAAAAATGAAATACAGTTGGGGCCCCATTGTTAAAAATCGATTTAAAGATTTCAATTGTTGATAACAATGTGAAATCTTTAATAAATTTTGGTGGAACAATTTTTTTCTTAAAGTTCACTCTTTTTTAATGTAATTTTTTTCTAGCTCAAATAGAACCAGAGTTATGAATTTTTAAAAGTGAGCGTCTAAGCAGAAAATCATTAAATTTTCACATTTTCGACCCTCTCTATTTCCCCAAATATTAAAGAAAAAAGAAAATCCTCGCGGATGGCTATCTTTTTTTCGATATAGAACCCGTAAAAAAAATTTCAGCCAAATCAAAAACATGTCGGTCAGAAAGTGTTCGGTTTGTAAAAGAATCACCCATATATGTTAATATATATAGAGAGAGAAAGTATTGGATTCATGTCAAAAAATTCGATGTCGAGATTTTGATGGATATACACGTTTTGAGGTCCCCTGAATCTAAAAAAGTGGTTTTCGCGACATGGTCTGTCTGTGGGTGTGTGTGTGTGTGAACAAAATATCTCAAAACGAAAAGAGCTAGGAGGTTAAAATTGTATATTTAAGTTAGGCACCCCCATGGGACGTGACACGAAGGTTTTGAACAAAATCGGCCAAAGAGTACTAGTACTTTACTGATGCACTTTTTCAGTTTTTTTCGATTTTCTCAAAATTAGCCCCAACGATTTTGATTAAAATTCATAAATCAACTATTTTTTAGATGCTCTTTAAAAAAGTATATCAATAAAATTTTTCGTGAAAATTGTTTGATTTACTCTTTACTGATGTAGTTTTTCAAATTCATTTTTCGGCTCTTTCTTCCATAGTGTTCCAATGTTAAATCCCCATATGGGGATTTGCATGTTAATTTCGATTCAAAAGGAGGAGATTTTTACACATTTTTGAAATTTTTCTAATTATTTATGATTCTCTATTGTGAATAAAATATCCAAATATTACTGTGCTGTCACACCATATTTTTTAATTTTAATCCACTTATGATTTTTGTTCTATTGACGCTAATGTTTTTTTTTAATGTTTAAACAATCCTTGTGCATTGCTCTTATCTATTAAAATATATGTGATAAGTAGAGACCGGATTTTAAGCAAAATGCTTATTGCTCAATTTAATAAGCAACCATTTGATATTTAATTTCTATACGAATTAGGAAAAACTAAGTGCATTGAGATTGCATTTTTTATGCTTTTTTTGCTTTTTTTTGAGTTTTCATGCTTTTTTTTTCCCTTTCGTACTTATTTGAACTTATTTTACGAATATTTATAATTTTTTGTTTTTTTTATTAAAAAACACATTTTTTTCCCATTCACACACCCACACACCAGGGACGTATATGAAGGGGGGGGGGGGCCGCCCCCCCCCCAAAAAAAAAAAAAAAAAAAATTTTTTCCGAAAACCCCGTAGGGTGAAAAAATATAGCCCTGTAAAAAAAATTTTTTCCGCAGTGCGAAAAAATTTGGTTCCGCAAAAACAAAATTTTTCGCAGGGCGGGGCGGAATAAATTTAGTTTCTTTAAAAAAAAATTTGTATACGCCATTGGTATGAGTAAAAATTGCTTATGAGATGCTTTTTTTCAACTTATATGCTTATTTAACAACTTTTTATTCAAGTTTTTTATGCTTTTTTAAGCACTTTTTTTCCATTTTTTTATGCTTTTTTTTCCGGTCTCTAGTGATAAGGTTTCATTATCCTTTACACAACACCAATTTATTTAGATTTTTTTTTAATACTCCAAAAATAACCGCCTCAGAGAGAAAGTAGATTAAATTTTGAAGCTTCGAAACTATTTTCCCATTAGGAGAAAAAAAAAGTTTTGGAATTGATGATTAATGGCGTATTTAAAAATAAATCGATATATCTCTCTCTTTCTCTTTCGTTCTATAAAATTTAAATTAATTTTTTTACATCTTTTCTAATAAATTATCTATAATCTATTTTAAAATATATATTCATTGAATAATATATTTTTTTTTTCCAATTTAAATGAATGAATAGATTTTTTTCTACCTTGAGGGGAAAAATTTTTTTGGCTCATCCCATTTATTATAATCAGCATGTGTGTATATTTTTATGAATGTGTTTGTCGCCCTGGTATAAATTATACCAAGTTGTTTTCTTATTTTCTGTCATCTTAATGTTTGCAAAGTAATTTATTCTCTGGCTCTTTTATTAAATCATATAAAAAGAAGTAAGAGCACAAAAAAATTAGAATATATAAAAAGAAATTTTGTATTATTTGTATTTAATTAAGAAAAGAGAAATTGGAAAGGATTCTTTTATAATCAACAAAGAATATTATTATTGATAATACGATGAGATATTAACTTTTTTTTTATTGTTTAATTTAATTGTTAAAAACCTGCTGCGTCTATTCTTTATTCTTTTGAATAATTTGTTCTCGCGTTTTTTTAATACAATAACAACTTTTATTGAATAAATTAGGCAACGGGGCTGAAAAACTTTTCTCGTTCTTCTTCGTCACAGTCCACCTGCTATTAGCCGGTTGCATCATTGATAGTCAACTAGCAAATTTACCCGCCAGATATTGATAATAAACAAGAACACGCTTAACCTTCGAGTTTAAAATCTTCTAAAGAACGCCTGAAATTACACTGATAGGCAACCAAACAAACAAATAAGGGGTGAGCGATGTATAGTTCAAAGGAATTCCTTCCTTTAATAGGGTATATTTCGTATTATGCAAAAGGCTATTGTCTTCATGCCAACAATTTTTACTTTCTCTTACCTCTATATATATGTTAATATATATAGAGAGAGAAAGTATTGGATTCATGTCAAAAATTCGATGTCGAGATTTTGATCGATCTTTACGTTTTGAGGTCCCCTGAATCCAAAAAAGTGGTTTTCGCGACATGGTCTGTCTGACTGTGTGTGTGTCTATCTGTCTGTCTGTCTGTCAACAAAATATCTCAAGAACGAAAAGAGCAAGGAGGTTGAAATTTTATATTTTAGTTAGGCACCCCCATGGGACGTGACACGAAGCTTTTGAACAAAATCGACCAAAGAGTACTAGTACTTTACTGATGCACTTTTTCAGTTTTTTTTTCGATTTTCTCTAAATTTGCTCCAACGATTTTTTTTTAAATTCAAAAATCAATTATTTTTTAGATTCTCTTTAAAATATATATTCTCATTTTGTCATTGAAATCTTCTGAAGACCACTTTACTCTTGTACTCCATAGAAAAGATAAGATAAATGTTTGCCATGGTAACAAAATATAAATATTTTTACATCTTGAAAATCGAATGTACCGTAGGGGAGACCGGGGCAGGTTGGCCCACTAATTTTTATTTCTTTTATAAAATTTTTTATTTAATCATTTTCGTTTATGTTTTCATTTTAAAATGTTGGTGTAACCTTGAGCTACCAAATGGTCATCGTAAAAGTCACCTAAATTGATGTTAAAATTAAAAAAAATAATTATTTCTAAAATATTTCGAGTGGGCCAACCTGCCCCGTGGTCGGGGCAGGTTGGCCCGGACCTCGGGGCAGGTTGGCCCGGAAGGCATTTGTTATTTTTATATGAATTAAAATGCAAGAAAATAATTTAAAACAACCTAATTTTAACATACACAGTTTATTTTAAATTATAATTGGTTATTGCAACAGTTTCAGTCATAGGCGTAGCCAGAAATTTTTGATGGGGGGGTTTAGGATTATTCCCCCCCCCCCCCCCCGACTAATAGGGCAGTATAAGACGTCTAATGAAATATATGACTAGCCCCCCCCCCGGACCCCCCTCGAGGTGGCTCGGGCCCGCCCTTTCTTAATTTAGTGCCGCAATTTTTCAATCAACTCGTATCAGGCAATAAATAATGCAAATCTCTTAATTTTATGTATATGGGCCTAAAATACCGGGTGTCTCTCTATGAGTTTCTCTTGACCAAACTTCTATCTCAGACTTCTTTAAAGAAAAAAAATAAAAAAATTATTTATATAATAATTTTTATTATTTTTCATTTGCGAGATTTAATCAATTTTAAGCGGCTTTAATTTTTTATAAAGCATAGCAAAAATCAATTCTTTTCAATGGGAAAATTCTGAATTTTCTCGAATTTTTTGCGTTTTATTTAATTTTTTTTTTTTTTTTTTAAGCTAGAGAAAATTATTATATTTTTTTACTTTCTCTTACCCTATATATGAAATATATAGAGAGAAAAAGTATTTTGTATTATAGAGCTTAAATATCTATAGTCATGGCTTGGGTCCAATGGGGGGGTTTGAACCCCCAAATCCCCCCCCGTGGCTACGCCTATGGTTTCAGTAATAAGTGAGTACTAAATCAAAAAAAAGTATATCGTGACTTCAAGAACTTTTCCTCATTTAGTTTTTTTTTTTTTTTTTGTAATTACGAATCACTGTTATAACCGTGGTCCAGAGGTTGGAGATGAGAGTCAGAATGCTATGAAGAGCATTGCAGACACCTTACTTGGGCTTGGCAAGTTGGCAAAAAGAGTATCCCAACAAGGGTCCCAACATTTCTCTCCCAACGCTCAATTTGTGCTCTTTTGAAAAATCTCTTAGCCCTCGGGGCTTAGTGTAGAGGTTATCGTGCTAACCATTTGGATACCAAATGGCTTAAATAAGAATGCCTGGACCCCATATATGTATATTAAATCAATAACGGATATCGTAAAAGTCTTATATGGCCTGAGTTACCGAAAAGACTGTGTGAATGTGAGTGTGAATGGGAAAAAAGTGTGAATGTTTAAAAAAAAAAAAAAAAAAAAAAAGCGGAAACACTTCATATTAGGGCTGGACGGTAATGGATTTTCATTACCGACCTCGATAATGAAAAAAAAAACCGGTTTTTCTCGAAAGTCGGTAAAAAATTTTTACCGCCCGCGGAACCAAAGTTTGCCGCCGCGGAACATTTTTTTTTCGCGGAACCAAAATTTTTCCCCGTTCGGAAAAATATTTTACCTTTTTTTTAGAAAGCCAATTTTTTGCCGAAACATTTTTTTTTTGGACCAAAATTTTTCCCCGGCCGGAAAAATATTTTACCTTATTTTTGCCGCCGCGGAACATTTTTTTTCTCGCCGAACCAAAATTTTTTACCGTCCGAAAAAATAGGTTTTTACCGACTTTCGAAAAAAAACCGGTTTTTATCGAATTAGAGGTTCGTTACCGCGTTTTCGGTAAAAAATTTTTACCGGTTTTTACCGGTAAACCGGTTTACTGTCCAGCCCTACTTCATATCTTCCCGATATTCAAAGAACTAGAACGTTTTAGAAAACAATAAGAACATATTCATATATCTGATATCAATTTCCCAAAAACAAACAGACGTTCTCATTTATGATGCAAAATTTCCTCCAATAAACTCTCAATGACGGCCAGTATAACATCGATATTTATAATAATTTTTATTTTGTTACTTTTACATCATTCATTGCCACTAAAATTGAAAAGATAAAACAGGGTTTAACGGTTTCATACATACAATGGCAAAAAATCGAGTGGGCCAACCTGCCCCGTCATTTTTGGGCCAACCTGCCCCATCGTCATATTTGAAACAATTTTTATCCCGCACAAATCCCGTTGATGTTTTTTAATTAATATGCCATGGAGAAATAATCCTTATACTCTAACCTTTAAACATAGTGCTCACTTTTTATCCTCGAAGTAACCAAAAAGTAGATAAAACAATTTTATTCAACTAATAAAAGTTTACTCCAAGGTGCAAAAAACGAATAAATGATCCTAACTCATGCGAATTTACTCCGATCGCTATAGTTGTTTTGGCGGAAGGTGTGTGGCAGTGCTATTAACCTTCATTCTGATCCGTATCACAATCGTCCAATTATTCCGCGAAATATCGCGACTGGGCCGACCTGCCCCGTGGGCCAACCTGCCCCGGTCTCCCCTACTGTCGGAAACTAAATACATGTCGACACAAAAAATCTGCTGTGACAAGCACAGTACTCAACTTTCGATTACCGAAGATAAGAGAAAGTTGTGTGCTGTGCGCCAGTCACATCAGATTTTTAATTTAGGCGGCTCAACGCGTAACTGCAAACTTGACAAGCCTGCACGTGCAATCTTTTTGTACAAGCAAACTGTAGCGTCTGTAGAAGATTTTGCGCAAACATTATTGTTGTTTGATTGACAAAAAATCTGGTGTGACTGTCGTACTGCACACAACTTTCTCTTATCTTCGGTAATCGAAAGTTATGTTCTGTGCTTGTCACAGCAGATTTTTTGTCAATCAAACAACAATAATGTTTGCACAAAATCTCCTACCGCGTGTATTTAGTTTCCGCCGATATATTAGAATTCAAGAAGTAAAATTTATAAGTATGGGAAAATATTTATATTTTGTTACCATGGCAACCATTTCTCCTAAATCTCCTATGAAGTACAAGAGTAAAGTGGTCTTCAGAAGATTTCAATGGCAAAATGAGAAAATACATTTTAAAGAGCATATAAAACATAACAGGGAGACGTTTCGGGTCTAATTTATTGTCCGATAATCATCAGGGCCGTACCCCCCCCCCCCCCCCCTCTCAAATATTTGATTTCAAATATTCATACAAAAGATTTTGGCGAGAGTTTTCCGAAGTTGTTCCGCCTGTTGAATTCGCCAAACATTTATAAATATTGAGGATCTCTTTTAGTTCTGGGGTATATTTTTTTGGGCAAGGGGACATTATTAATACATCTTGATCTACTTTAAACAGCGAACCCCTTATGCGAGAGAAGGGGGTGCCTTAGCTAGGTTGCGCAGCTAGTGTTCATAAAATATACATTTCATTATAAATAGAAACATAAAAATTTCCAAATTTGTTACTTATATTTTATTCTAATTCCATAAAAACGTCTTAATTTAATTAAAAAAAAAAAAAAAATTCCTGATCTGGCTCAAGTTCAATGAAATTTAAATTTTAATGAAAATTTATCTATTTTTAACTAATTCGCTTGCTTCTCCTTTTATACATATAGAAATACTTATATATATTTTTCGTGACTTATAAATGGTAATTTCTTATCTTAAAAGTCAATTAGAATAAAATTTATTGCAAAAAAAATGTATATTTTTTCTTGATCTTCTTCAACAGGGCGTGAACAAGAAAGAGAAAGAGAGAAAGAGAAAAAACCAGTGTGAATTTAGATATATAAATGCCTTTTCTAAAGTGCTATTTCGTTCTGATATAAATAGTATAAAAATAAAATATAAATTAGCTATTAAGATTCCACCAGGATGATATAAAAGACATTCTTGTATTGAGATAAAATTATATTCTCAGGTGCGAGAAGATTATAAAAAAAAAAATCTCTTCAAAAGTTTGAATAGTAAAAGATCGTAAATTTCATCTCTTTATAATAAATAACAATCGCGGTGTGTCTGTCTATCTGTCGCGCTCTATTTGATCAACAGACCGTAGTAAAATTTTGCACTCCTTATGGGAAATAACTCGTGTCCTCAAATCCCCAAATGGGGACACTAAAAATAGAATTTTATCTATTGGAAAGCATTAAGTTCTACCTTTTTATGAAAAATTAAAGCTAATTAATTATAAAATATAATTGGAGGGTTCCCCAGAATACAAGTGGACCGAGTTCTCTTGTCATTTTAGAGTTGACAACGCTATAACATGCACCAACTATGTACAGTGAGCTCCACAATTAAGTCTCTACCTGATGATAGCTTTAGCCTTAAGTATATGGTATGAAATATGGTAAATGGTGAAATAATTTTAAATTTTAAAAGGTAAAATAAAATCTTCTATACCAGATTTTACGTTTTACCTTTTCGGTCATTAAAATTATTTTACTCTATACTATATACTTAAGGCTAAAGCTATCAAGTGGGGACTTAATTGTGGCGCTCACTGTACAATTTCTGTGTAATAATGAACCAAGTCCTAGTTCTGATAATATCCGCTAGGCAGCACCAAGTTCTGGTGTTTAGTGACAAATTGTTATTTTCTTTCAGAATTCTACTGAACCAAATAATCCTGGTGATGTTTGTTTACTGTGTTTACGAGCATTAAACCCTTTATTTAATGCTTTTGGCAGTTTACACATTATTTTTTGTTAGCAATGGACTGAATTCGGTATAATAGATAGATAGATAGATAGATAGATAGATTTATTTTTACGGGCAAGAGCTAGACAGCTCCATTTACCCTCATAGGTTACAATAATTTACATTCTTATCATTTATATCATTTTACATTTTTAACGTTTCATACTATTTACTTTGCCAACCTCTTGGATTTAATTCATTTTACATTCGAAGCACTCTCATTTTTCTCTCCCCATCATCCACCTCACACACTGCCGCGGCCGCGAACGAAGCCGCAGAAATGCTGGTCGCACTTATGAATTGGATTTTTCACGCTATCAGTTCAACTGGATCTATCCTTAGCAACACGGTCACGTCCGAGCCGAGATACCAGGGACCGAGGGAGCAAGAAGGAACATGAGACCATCAATGTACCTGATGACTGGATCATTAAAATTGCAAAAGTGAAAAAGCCTCAGTTTGAAGTTGTAAAACTAAAACGAGGAGAGTTTTTGAGCACAAAACCTCTCGAAGATTCGATCACAAACAGGAAAAAGGATACTGAAGTTAGGAAAATCAATTGGCTTAAGATACGGTGATTGAGACTTGAAAAAAGGAGCGCCCTTCCAAATAAAAATAAAAGAATCTTTCAGCCCCGAACCTTGGACATCTCGAACAAGACCAGTCAAGACCCGTGGAAGCGCAAACCTTGTTGACTGTACAGCAGGGTCAGCTTTACCCAACCAGAAGACGAATGACAAAGTGAGGACATGTTGTCCCTACTGCCTTATATACCCCCCTATTCATCGTGCATACATACTTCATAAACCTTCCAGAAAATCAGACAACTCCGTCAAACCCAGAACGACGAAGCGACTGAAGGAAATGACACCGATGATGAGTTTTTTTACTTTCTCTCTTACCTATGTATATATGTAATATATATATGGAGAGAAAGTATTGGATTCATGTCAAAAATTCGATGTCGAGATTTTGATGGATCTTCACGTTTTGAGGTCCCCTGAATCCAAAAAAAAGTGGTTTTCGCGACATGGTCTGTCTGTGGGTGGGGTGGGGGTGGGTGGGGTGGGTGT